>JAQQAC010003584.1:22427665-22447152 GCA_029783875.1 Phataginus tricuspis | reverse complement strand
AGATGCTCTAACAGGTGGGAGAGATGCTCTAACAGGTGGGAGAGATGCTCTGACACTTGCAAACCCCATGACACTGAGCATGGTGCCTCGTCTCTCTCGTCTCAGTTTCCTTTCCTATAACCGGGGCAGTAATGAAAAGGCGTGTTCTGAGGGCCCTGTGGGTTAGTCCAGAGTGGGGCCCGGCACCCAGTGATCCTGCGTGAGTATGAACTTCTGCTGCCACAGTAACAGTCGCGTCGGTCCAGTGGCTTGCTGCTCACCACCGCCCCCAGGCCCTCTGGCCAGTCACACCGCTTCCTGATTCCCAAGCACCCCACACTCTCCTCTCTGAACTTCAGGCATTCCTGACACTTTCTTCCCAGCAGTGTGACCGCTCAGCTTCTCCTCTCCCGCGGCTCCTCACTCTCTATGCGGCCTTCCTCCTCCACTTTGTCAGGGCGGGAGTCCACCCCCGTGCACCCCAAGCCCAGCAGACGGTGGGTGACCTTCTACTTGTCCCCTGTCCCCCCCCCCCCAGTGGATAGCTCCCCTTCACACTCAGGAAACGCATCCTTCATCTTGTCAGCCAGCCAGTCAAGGAAACAGCCCTGAGACGGGGACAGATGCGGGAGGACCTCCCCCAGTCACCGCCAGCGCGACCGCAGCCCACAGTCCCACGTGGGCCGTCCCATTTGCCTCATTTTACGCGGACGGACAAGGGCGGGCATTCTGTGACCTTGAACTGATGATACTGTTTTCCTTCTTTAGCCTCTTTCTTTAGTATGTCAACTTCAATATTTGATGACACTGAACTTTATTAGGAGACCCAGGTCTCTGGTGAGTTCCCTGTAGATCAGTGAGGCTGGGCTACTGCATACAAAGAACATGGATGTCCCCTGTCCACGTCTGAAGCTGGCTATCCCTGCCCACGGGAGATGCTCTGGTCCTGCTGATCATACTGCTGCCAGGCACTCACTTTCTACCACATTTTCGCCGCATGCTGAAGAGGTTCTGATGGAAACCCAGCCTGTGCCCTGCTTTTCCTTGGCTTAGAGGGCGCTAGCACATCGCCTCCCCAGGGTCAGTTACCTTCTCGAGGTCTGGTTCCTGCAAGCCCAAAGCCAACTCGTTATTGTCCATCACGGAGGAAGCTGCCACGTCCAGTGGAGTGGATCCCCTCATTGATGGGGAAGCTGAGGACGGAGGAGAGAAAAGAGAAAGGGACAAGGCCACCCAGCCGTGAGCGGAGGTTGCAGTGCATGTTAACGGCCAGGAGAGGGCAGCAAATGCACTAACCTGGGTCACAACGCGGCTCTGGGGGGCCTGCCCGCCCAATGCATGAGCAGTTTGCTACCCTTCCTCCCCACACTCATGACTGATTGGGAGTAGGATTCAGTTAGAAAGTCAGTTCACAGAATTAGCCAGGACCATGGATTTTTAAAGAGCTTTTCTAACATGAATTTTCTTAGGGTCCCCATTTGGTGATCATTCAAAAGATTCTGCTGTCATTTGAGCAACTCAGCTCAAACGACCATTTCTGGGGCTTTCACCTAGAGTTTAAGAATGGCCTCAAACAGCATCAGCGCATAGTCACATCAGGTCACCGATGTCGTCTTTGATTTTCCTTTGTTTGGTTCTCAGGCTAGAATTAGGAAAAACTGTTGGGGGCATTTCACAAAAAGGTTGGTAGCCTGAGGTTGCCTTTGATAAACTGGAAACCTGAGATTTCAGATTTCATGTACTTGCAGGTGTGTTTCTGCATCTTCCACAAGGTCACTTGGTTGATGCCCAGAACAGTGAGTAAGACATATGCACTGCGCTGCTTTTCTAGAGGGGCTGATGGATTTACTCTGTTTTTCCACAGCTGTTCTTAGCCCGCATGCCTGGCAGCTATGGGAAGCGCTGGCTGCTTGGCCGGGGGGACAGGCATGCCGCCTGCAGCTGGGCTGCCAGGGAGGGGTGAGAACTATGACCTTGGTATCATTAGCACCGCCCCCTGGTCAGGTGAGTGGACCAGGGGCAGCAGTGTCCCCGGGCTAATCCACAGCGCTGGGAAGCATTTCACAAGCCACAAGCTGCTGGTTCCAAGAGCGCTGAGGCGGAACCACGGGACTAGGCCCGCTCGGATCTGCCACGAGCGCTGGCTGGGGGCAACATCTCTACTCAGGGTGGGGAGCGAAGACATGGCATCGTTATTTCATTTGGTTTTAGATCAGGCCGTGTTCCCTCGTATATTGAAAAATACTGTAGCATGCATGTGGCCTCTGTCCCTTTCCCTCCTAAGCGGTCAGCAGGGGGACTATGACCTCTGAGGCCCTGTGCCCGTCATCATGTGACATACCTAGGCCAACACTGCTGTTTTCCAGCAGGTAACTCAGATGTTCGAACATGGCCTTCTGGTTTTGCCGGCTAATTCGACAGAAGTAGCAAAGGAAGCGGCAACAGCTGGCAACCATCTTTGGAAAAGCAATCTGCGGAGAGAAGTGGGTAGCGTCAGCGTCAGGGTCGGGGGAGCTGGCGGCGGGGGGCAGCGTGGAGCCGTCTGTCTGCGGGGAGCGGCAGGCGGCCTTGGGGGAGAGCCCCCTGGGGGGGGAAGCAGTCAAGGGAAATAATCTACCGTGAGGCCTTTCTGGAAGTCTAGCTTCAAAATCTTAGGTTGACGTCTTGCAAGCTATGAAAAGTTTGGAAAATGAATTTTCTCCTTAGTTTGTCCCAAGACTTACAGGAAGGACAGACAGCAGAAATCTACAAAGAGGCTTCCAAAAATATTGAGAGCTAATTATAGCTCCTGAAATATCTTTCTTTCAAAGGAAACAGATGTCAAATGAGAATCTCTGTCATCCTCAGATGTCACCTGAAGTCGTACAACCCCTCTAGCAGACGGTTGTTTCCAGCTAGGAAGAGAGTAGACAGAACTCCGAGGAGAAACTTCAGAAAGGAAGATGTGCGATCACAGACAAATAAGGCCCAGTACTGGATCACACCCAGCTCCTCCGGGGGAAAGCTGGCCTGCAGGGTGTGCAAGCCTGAGGAGCTGCACCCTCTGGACTGCGAGCCTTCCCCGACGACTCCCGTTCTTCACGATTGCTCTCCGATGGGCTCCCGCAGCACCTGTGATCTGATTCATACAATTGAGCACTGAGATGCCGCCCTATATTACTGCTGACTGTCCCTGGCCTCTCTGCTGAACAAAGTAATTAGCATCTCCAGGGCCTGGGCCCCTCATCATTTTGATCCAATAATGCCCAATAAATGGTGTCAGTGTTAACTTTGCTCAGGACCCTAGAAAGTCCTTGTTTTCCCTTTAGAATCGCTGAGGGCGCTCTAGGAAACGAGGTTCTGAAAGCTACCGTCTGCCTGCTGGCGGAGGCACGCAGACATTTATTTGCTCAGGGATCTTTAAGAGCATCTACTTTCCCCAGACACCAGAAGGAAGCCGGTGAGAAGGAATATGAACTTGGCTTCTGTTTTCCTTCACACATACTGTCAATACTGGTGAGCTGTTTTAGAAATCATTTATTCCTAGGACCCTGGCATTCTGGAATTTCCAAGGTTTGACAACATGCACCATCTACTGCCTTTTGAAGCTATCTAACTCTGAGAAGGAACCCGACGAGTTGGAATGAATCTCTAGTAGGGCCCTAGCCCCACGCCTCCCCCTTGCCGGCAGGAGTAGCTCCTGACAGCAGGCTCCTAATGGGGGTGCTGGCAAGGAAAGCCACCATCATTAGGAGCTTGGCGCACAGAGGAACACACAGACTCCTGAGGGAGCACTGCCAGGATCCTATTAAGATCTTGGTCTCCTTTAGAACAGCATTCTCCCGACACAGCACAAACACGCCAGGCTCCCAGGGGAACTCAGAGGAATTCTGTCTTGGAAGGAGCAGGGCTGCAGGATACAGGAAGTAAACTGAGCAGCGAACAGCCCAGGGGAGTGAATGAGAAAAGCCCGAACTCAGGATCCAGAACCCTTACCCCAGCGGGACTCCCTTCAGCGGCATCATTCCACCTCCTGGCTCCTTCCAGGCTGTGCGCACATCCGTCCCTCTCCCCAGGAAGATAAACTAAGGCAATGGGCACCACGTGGTCGAGAACAAGTCACCACATGTGCCCCTGCTTAGGGGTCAAGCTCTGGCTACGTTCTCCTTGTAAACTTGCCTGAGATTTCTCGGCGCCCAGCACGTTCACCATCACCTCCATCACTGTCTCGTGCATGCCGAGGACACGCATGAGGTTGGGGTGCTGGTAGAACACCTTGTTGTTCATTATGTCTCTAGGGTGAGAATCAGAAAGAGACTTCAGTGCCTGCTTAATCCATTGGCAACCTGGGGGATGAGAACACACAGACGCACACACGCTAGGGGCGAGGTGACGTGAACGCGACGGTCTGAGAAGACAATGAGGCACTGGGGCATTGGGATATACATGGAGTGCCTTTTCTAGCTGACAGGAATATTTTGTGCTCTTATTTCTACTATGTTCTTTCTTTCTTTGAAATGTGTCCTTCTAACACTGTATTAGACAGCTGTCCCTTGGTCTTTTTGCTCATAACAGTTTTAAGACAGCCCAAGTCACTGGGTTTCTCTTCCTGCATGTACTCAGGGCTTCCATCTTTTGCTTTTCTTGTCCTTGTATCTATGTCTCTCTACTTGTTTTCTTAATGATTGAGCTGCACCCTTTTAAGGCAATTGTGTATTAGGTACCAATGATGTTTTTGGACAGCAGTCCTAAAATCAATGAAATTATCAACAATGAAATGTAAGAAGAATTATGTTTTTAAGTCATTCAATACAAAGTTACATAATAAAGCTGCAAACACAGAAGCAGCCTGTGGGTTGGCTGGGTAGCGCTGAGCAGGGGGGTTACTCTCCGCCCAACCCCTCCCCGCAGTTTAGCTGTTAAGAGGAGACACCGTCCATTTCTATCACTGCTATGGCTACTGCAAGGGCTGGGGAGAGGCTTTTTTCTCCAGAAAACTCTCCTTTTTTATTATAGGGTTCCTCTTTGGAAATGAGTTTCAGGAATGCCTGCATCTCCTCTCAAAGTCCCTTTTCTGGGCCTGGTTTGCTGGCTCAGGGCTGCTGGGAGGGAACTTGGAGGAGCAGGAGGGGCTCGGTCCTAACTCTTGATTTTAACCAAGTCAAACGGTGGGCTGGTCTCTAGTCCTCTTTGGACTCTGTCTTCTCACTGCAGAAGGGAGGCACACTCCCCACTCAGAGGAAAGGATTCTGGTGCCCAGGGTGCTGTCCTGCTGATGACACCGCTTCTGAGGAGGAGACACGAGCCACTGTCATGGGCAAAGGGGTCTCAGAATGGACAGGACTCCTAGGACAGTCCCAAGGAAAGGGAGGGATCGGGTGGCAATTTTTCCGAGGGACGTCTTGGAAGATTCCCAGGCAGCCGCTCAGCTGCTCGGAAGGGTTCTCTCTTGTTGGGCTGAAACACACTATTCCTTCCTCCGAATTTTTTCAGGGCCTCTCTGGGGCTATTTTCATCAAACAGAGCAACTGCTTCTCTCCAATCCTCCTCCCTACGTATTCTGGCAATGTCCCTTCACCCTGAGTTACAGGTAGTCTGGTCTATCAAAGGGGACCCACTGAGCACGGACACAATCCCACCAGGGGGACCTCGGGATGGGGCACACAGAGACTTCCTATGACTCGATCCCAGAACATCCATATGCAGCAGGAACTCATCATCACCTCGCAGCAGGGAAAGCCAGTCTTCCCACTGGAGCGCCTCCGAGACCCCTGCCCGTGACCGGCGACGACCTACCCCAGCCCGTGGACCATGAGCAGCGCCTCCTCCTCGCCCATCCTGACGCTGAGGAGGCAGCGGATCTGGCCCAGGGCGGCCAGCAGGTTGACGGTGTCGCCCACGGAGGCCTGGCTGATGGTGTAGGTCTTCCGCAGCGCCCGCAGCAGCTCCCCGATGCTGTCGTACTGCCTCCACAGGAGGCTGAACATCATCCGGACCAGCTCGCAGTCCTGGACCTGGTCCTCCTGCGCCCAGCGGATCATGGTGTGTGAGACGAGCTCCTTCAGTGTCGCTGGAAGGACAGGAGGAAGGACCGGTCCTGAGGCTGCCATGGCTCTGGGAGCGCCGCGCACCTCAGCCGAGCCCTTCGGGGATAAGACACAGCATCAGCTGGTCACGGTTAGAAAATTTTTTTTAAGGGCGGAAGACGGCCTGCCGAGCAGTAGAATGTATCCTCAGAGGACACTTATGTGAGCAACACCACAAGGAGAGAATATCTCAGTTTTGGATTGAGGGTGCTAAATATTCTATTTTCATTAAATGACGTTTGAATGGAGGCTGGAAACAGACAACTAGGTAAGACACTGTCCTGTCTTCATGCTGCTTACTGGCCAGTTCTTTACATTTTGGTTTTGATTTTATAAAAGCCAAATTTTATCTTTATTTTAAATACAATGTAATAAGTAGTAAAATGGGGTTACATGCAAGTTCCATGAATAAGGTAGGGTGTCGGCGATCTGGGTGGGTGAAGGCAGAAGAAGTTATTGGGGTAAAGCAACGTGAGTCACCGGAACTTCTCTACTGTAAGGTGTGACTCCCCCAGTATTTCAAAGATACCATATGCCATGAACTGAGTAACTTATGCCATTGGATTCAAGAGCTTAAAAGACATTTTAGAGGGCATACACATAAAAATACTTAAGGAGACTGAGAGAAGTGGATAACAGTCTATTAGGTCTGAAGGCTTTGCAGTGGGACATGTGCCCATCACGCACTGAACTGACCGAGTCACCCTGCATCTCCGGCAGCAGTCAGCTACCTTGCATCGTAGACTGCTTTCACGAGCATCAGGAGAGAGAGGAACCAGCGTGCCTGAGAAGCCAGAACTTATCAGGGCCCGTACTGGGTGCCCAGAACTACCACTGCCTGCACAAGTCATAGAAAGACCCCTGAAGTGGGACTTGAACCAGCTGTGGGTCCTTCAGAGGTCGATCTAAATGGCTCCTGAAAAGCTCTGACTGACATCGGTGTGGGAGGGTGATCAGAAGGGAGAGGCCGAAGGGAGGTGGGGACACCGCTGGAGGGGCTGGAAGGCGCTGCCCGCTCCTCCCCTTGGACACACACTTCCAGAAGATGCCATGACAGAGTTGAGAACGGCTGCCCTGAAATCATAATTCCCTCCAAGTGTGGTTCTGCCTGTCCCGTTCCAGCAAGGCATGGATGGCACCAAGATCCTTGATTCAGCCCTGATGGTAAAGGCCGAGCGCGGGGACGCTGAGTCACGCCGTCCATGGGACACTGGGACACTGGGACAAGACTCAGACCAGCGCTTTCAGTAGCCCGGGCTGTCCTGGTAGTCTGGTTTCCACCTCCATGCCACTATATGTGGTCTCCTCCACACACAATCTTGGCTCACCATAAAAGGGTAAAAATAGAACTTGGTCACAATCACAACAGCTTAGAGATTTAGATGTAATGGATTAATTTAACTTACTGCTGTGTCTATCAATCCTGTGGGTGTTTTAGGTTTACATGGGAGACATAGGCTGAGAAACTTAGGCCAGGACACCCAAGGCAGAAAGAGATGTGCTAGGCAGGGACTGCTGGGGTCTGACATCTGTCAGACAATGTCTATACCCTTTGGGGAGAGAAAAGTTATTTATGGGCAAGGCTGGGCTCCCCTCATGAACTTGTTTCCTCACTGGCCACATGCAAAAATTCCAGTTTTTCCTTGTTAAAACAGTCACAGTAAGGAATGAATGCATGATTAAACCATAGACACTTTTGACCTAGTCTAGGTCTTTCTAGCCCCGTATATACAATTCCCTCTGAAGACTATACCTTAGCCTGAAAGAATTATAGTTCTCTCTACTGATAACCAAATTTTCTGCAGAGATAATACACAGCATCATAGTCTCTTCCACACACGAGAAGAAACAGTCGCTCAGGGACCATCTTCTTTTCAACAGGCAGTTTCACTGAGTCATAATGAAACCAAGCTAAGCATTAGTGTTCCTATAACCTGGCTTGCAGACTAAGTCAGGATTTAGGTGAGCTCTTAGCCACATCCTGATTTAAAAATTCCCATCAACATTTATAGTCTAGAGAACTGAACAGTTACAGCAAAACACCTCACTAGAAGGCAAATGGGAAAGGAAACAGCTCTTTAAGCTGAAAGGATGGAGCAGGAAAGACCCTGGGGGTTCTTTGCCCAGGCCAGCCTTCGAGGAAAATGTGAGAAATTAAGACAATTGCACGTGCATGATCGAGCTAAAGCCCAGCTAAAAATATATATGCCTCCAAGATCTGAGAGAAAACAGAACTCACCATTGTGCTATTGATGGACGGATGTAATTCAGTGGAAGGCATGGCATTTAAAGCCATTCTTGTTAGACAGGGTTTCAAATTGTGAGACCAAAGTCCAGAAAGTGAAAGAATAATTATGAGAAGAAAGCTGGGCAGAAAGGGAGGCAACATTCTCAAGATCCCCCAAAAGCACCACATATTCTGTGGTCGGGTGTATGTCTGAGACCTGTCCACAAGCAAACCTAGGCTGAATCGATGAAGTTCTAGTGGTCTAAACACTTCTGGGACTGAGAAAATGGAGCATTAAACCTCTGGCAATGCTACTGAAAATTCCTCAGTTATTAACTAGTGGCTATGAACCAGCAGTAGAGCAGTATAAACATACCAGGGTCAAGAGGTTAAAAAGAATATATTTTCTAGAATGTGGTAGACTTACCATATATCTGTACAGCTAGGGATTAAAGTAATTAATGTGAACAACCAAATCAGGCACATGTTGTGGGCTTACTAAAGGTTAACTATTTTACTAGTTATAAAAGTTAGAAAAAAGTATGGTCCACAGGGCCTTGGGGACACAAAGACCATTTAGGCAGTTTGCAAGGCCAAATGTTGTTTGCACAATAATTCTAAGATGTTATTTGCCTTTTTCATTGTGTGATAGCTGCACTGATGGTGCAGAAGCAGTGATGGTGTGAAACTGGGGCCTTAGCACGCACCAAACCCTATTCTTTACTGAACATTAGTTTCATCTGAGAATGTCCTAATGAAATATAAAAATTAATTTTATTAATAGTAAACTCTTGAATAAACATATTTTTAATATCCTCTGTGACTAAGTAGGAAGTATACCTAAGGTCCTTCTGCAAAATCAAAGGTCAGGCTTCTGTGAGGAAAAGCACTTGTATGATTGAGTTGTGAGCTAGTCACTTATTTCATGGAATGCCATTTTTAATTGAAAGAAAAACAAATACGGTTAATCAGACTTGAATGAATCACAGGCATTTTCTTAAAACTGAAAGAAGCAAGCCTGTCATTTCAAGGAAAACAATTGATAGTGTCTGTTTGCCAATAATATAATTTAAACCTTCAAGTGAAAACTAGAATTTTGGAAAATGTTTATCTGTGACTGTGAGTTTGACAGTTTACTAATACTTAAAGACTTTTCAGATTAAATTGTTGATATTAACAATGTGACTTAAAATTATTTTACAATGAAATGTGTCAACATTTAGAAATTCTGCATAACTCAGTGAAGTAATACCTTACCAATGCCTAAACCATGACTAAAACATTCATGAGTAAAAAGATCCATTCAAAATGCAAGAGGGGCCAATGGATTTTTTATATAACCAAGTACAAAAATTTCTTTAATATAGTTTCAGATTCCACATGGCAATTAACTCTTGAGAAACTACCACTTGTTGAGTCTTGATATAGTATCAAAAAAAATCCACAATTATCTGAAAAGGCTATTAATATACTACTCCTGTTTCCAACTACGTGTCTGTCTGAAGCCAATTTTCTTCCTCTTTGACCAGGTATAAGAACCCAGCTCTCTTCAATTAAGTCAAACAAAAGTGATTTATAAAAATGCAAAACAATGTCACTCTTCTCACAATATCTTTTGTTTTGAAATATTTAGTCTTTTTCATAGGAGGATGTTATTTATGTAACATGTACTGGGGTTTTTATTTTATTTATTTATTTATTTTTACTTTTTATTTTGCTTTTATTAAACACAATTAAATGAGCAACATTATGGCTACTAGACTCCCCCTATTATCAAGTCCCCACCACATACCCCATTGCAGTCACTGTCCATCAGCGTAGTAGGATGTTATAGAATCACTACTTGTCTTCTCTGTGTTATACTGCCTTCCCTGTATCCCCCCACCCCACCTCCACCCCCACTACATTATGGGTACTAATCGTAATGCCCTTTTTCCCCCTTATCCCTCCCTTCCCACCCATCTTCCCCAGTCCCTTCCCCTTTGGTAACTATTAGTCCATTCTTGGGTTCTGTGAATCTGCTGCTGTTTTCTTCCTTCAGTTCTTTTTTGTTCTTATACTCCACAGATGAGTGAGATCATTTGATACTTGTCTTTCTTCGCCTGGCTTATTTCACTGAGCATAATACCCTCTAGCTACATCCATGTTGTTGCAAATGGTAGAATTTGTTTTCTTCTTATGGCTGAATAATATTCCATTGTGTATATATTACCACATCTTCTTTATCCATTCATCTACTGATGGACACTTAGGTTGCTTCCATTTCTTGGCTATTGTAAATAGTGCTGCAATAAACATAGGGGTGCATATGTTTTTTTCAAACTGGGCTGCTGCATTCTTAGGGTAAATTCCTAGGAGTGGAATTCCTGGGTCAAATGGTCTTTCTATTTTGAGTTTTTTGAGGAACCTCCATACTGTTTTCCACAATGGTTGAACTAGTTTACCTTCCCACCAGTAAGAGGGTTCCTCTTTCTCCACATCCTTGCCAACATTTGTTGTTGTTTGAGTTTTGGATGTTGGCCATCCTAACTGGTGTGAGGTGATATCTCATTGTGGTTTTAATTTGCATTTCTCTGATGACTAGTGATGTGGAGCATCTTTTCATGTGTCTGTCGGCCATCTGAATTTCTTCTTTGGAGAAGTGTCTGTTTAGCTACTCTGACCATTTTTTAATTGGCTTATTTGCTTTTTGTTTGTTGAGGTGCATGAGCTCTTTATATAATTTGGATGTCAACCCCTTATCAGATATGTCATTTATGAAATATATTCTCCCATACTGTAGGATATCTTTTTGTTCTACTGATGGTATCCCTTGCTGTACAGAAGCTTTTTAGTTTGATATAGTCCCATCCGTTCATTTTCGCTTTTGTTTCCCTTGCATGGGGAGACATGTTCATGAAGAAGTTGCTCATGTTTATGTGCAAGAGACTTTTGCCTATGTTTTTTTCTAAGAGTTTTATGGTTTCATGACTTACATTCAGGTCTTTGATCCATTTTGAGTTTACTTTTGTGTATGGGGTTAGACAGTAGTCCAGTTTCATTCTCTTACATGTAGCTGTCCAGTTTTGCCAACACCAGCTGTTGAAGAGGCTGTTATTTCCCCATTGTATATCCATGGCTTCTTTATCGTATATTTATTGACAATATATGCTTGGGTTTATATCTGGGCTCTCTATTCTGTTCCACTGGTCTATGGGTCTGTTCTTGTGCCAGTACCAAATTGTCTTGATTATGGTAGCTTTGTAGTAGACCTTGAAGTCAGGGAGCGTAATCCCCCCTGCTTTATTCTTCCTTCTCAGGATAGCTTTGGCTATTTGGGGTCTTTTGTGGTTCCATATGAATTTTAGAACTATTTTCTCTAGTTCATTGAGGCATGCTATTGGTATTTTGATAGGGATTGCACTGAATCTGTAGATTGCTTTAGGCAGGATGGCCATTTTGACAATATTAATTCTTCTTAACCAAGAGCATGGGATGAATTTCCATTTATTAATGTCCTCTTTAATTTCTCTTAAGAGTGTCTTGTAGTTTTCAGGGTATAGGTCTTTCACTTACTTGGTTAGGTTTATTCCTAGGTATTTTATTCTTTTTGATGTGATTGTGAATGGAAGTGTTTTCCTGATTTCTCTTTCTGCTAGTTCATCATTAGTGCATAGGAATGCAACAGATTTTTGTGTATTAATTTTGTATCCTGCAACTTTGCTGAATTCAGATATTAGATCTAATAGTTTTGGAGTGGATTCTTTAGGGTTTTTTATGTACAATATCATATCATCTGCAAATGAAAACAGTTAAGTTCTTTCTTTGCCATTTTAATTATTATATGTCTTGTTGTCTTCCTTGGGTCCCTTATGTTGGGAGATCTGTGCACCTCCATGGCCTGAGAGACTATCTCCTTTCCCAGATTGGGGAAGTGTTCAGCAAGTATCTCCTCAATGACATTTTCTATCCCTTTTTCTCTCTCTTCGTCTTCTGGTACCCCTATTATGCGAATATTGTTCCGTTTGGATTGGTCACACAGTTCTCTCAATATTCTTTCATTCTTAGAGATCCTTTTTTCTTTCTGTGCCTCAGCTTCTTTGTATTCCTCTTCTGTAATTTCTATTCCATTTACTGTCTCTTCTACTACATCTAACCTACTTTTAAATCCCTCCATTGTATGTTTCATTTCAGATATGGTATTTCCTAATGATTGAATCTCCATCCTAAATTCGTTCCTGAGGTCTTCAATATTTTTCTGTACCTCCATAAACATGTTTATAATTTTTATTTTGAACTCTCTTTCAGGAAGATTGTTGAGTTTGGCTTCATTTCGTCCTCTTTCTGGGGTATGTGAGATTTTTGTCTGAACCATATTCTTTTGATGTTTCATATTTCTGTGTGGTGCCCACTAGTGTGCAGAAACTCCAGCCTCTGGAGCTGCTCAGCCCCTAGAGTGAGGCTGGGGGTCAGAGGGAAGCACAGCTGGTGCCTGGGGGAAGAAAGATCTGTTCCTGATTCCCGTCTGGGGTGCCTGTCTCCAGTGTCCGAGGCAGTGGGCCAAGCACACACGTGTAAGCCTCTGTGCTTTGCGTCTCAGCTGTTGTAGGCGGGGCCTCCCTCTGGCTGGCCTGGCAGCTGCACAGTGACTACGGGTTTGCGAGCAGGGTCCTGCAGGCCAGTGGGAAGGCTCAGCCGGCTGTGTGTCACAGTGGGGGGGTCTCGGAGCTGAGTAGGCAGGCAGGGGGATGGAGCACCTGAAGCTCCTCAAAGTTCCCAACCAGCTGGGCAGAGCATGCCCAGACAACCTTGTCCAGCTCCCCCTTCTCCCGCCCAGCAAACTCCGTGCAAACCCCGCCCCTGCAGCAGCCCTCTGGCTGCTAGGAAGCCTCCCAGACTCCCTGCCTTTCCTCCAACACAGAGTGGCCGGGTGTGGATCCCCTCCTCCACAAATGGCCAGAATGTCAATTTTCTCAAGCCCTCCGCCTGTCCGAGCTCCCCAATGCCCAGGGCACCACACACTATAGGATTCTGCTCACAAAGCAGATGTCCGGGGCTAGGTGTCCAGCAGTCCCAGGCTTTCACCCCCTCCCCCACTCTGTTTCTCCTCCTCCCGCCGGTGAGCTGGGGTGGGGGAAGGGCTTGGGTCCTGTCGGATTAAGGCTCTCCTACATTACCCTGTTTTGTGAGGTCTGCTTTGTTCATGAGGTCTGTATGCAGTCTGGTTCAGCCTTCTTTATTGTTGCTGGTTTAGGGTTAGTTGTATTAATTAACTATATTTTTGTACTGTTTGTGATTTGGGGAGGAGCTCTCCATCTCACCTCTCATGCAGCCATCTTGGAAAACGGGGTTTTTATTATTTTTAAGAGAATTAAATTTAAAAATTTTCTCAGTTTTAATTCTAATTCAGTAATATTGACACATATAACCACAAAGTTTTTTGGGTTACTCAATAACTTTAATTAAGTATAAAGTATAAAACTTTGGTCTGAAGACCAAAATGTTTGAGAACCACTTACCTGTATGCGAGGGCCTGTGTGGAGGGGATGGCTGGCATGGGAAGGGAAAGCTCTCCGTCCAGCTAAAATGGAACACAATTCCACTCATCTGAGTCTAATCAAGCAGCTGAGATCTGAACCGTGAAAGCTACAGCTTAGAAAAACTCTCTGTGCTTGTTTCTGAGTGGGAGGAGGATTAAATATGAGTATAAGAAGACTAAAAGATCTCACGTTGAGAAATAAAGTGAGGATTAAAGAATCATTATTTTGAAAATTGAATCCTGGCAGTCCACAAGGGCCCCTGGCGCCACCCCTTTATCACCAAAGGGCTCCCTGCCAGCCCGAAGGGCCCTAACAGCTTCCCTTTTCAATTTGGGTTTAAGATCAGTCATCTTCAGAGCAAGGAGGGCTGCAGATACCATTTACTCTGAGGCTGTGTGGCCTTATCTAACCTGCTCTGCAGCCAGGACAGTGGAACAGAGAAAAGTGGGCTGCAGGATGGAGAGGGAGGCGCTTAGTTCTTTGCCCAACATCAGCTGGCCCCTCAGTGGGGACTCCACTCTTGCTGGTACAGGAAACCAAGGCATCTATGGAAGGCTTTGCTCTGGAGTCTGCATGCATCCAGGCCTCAGGACACATATCATTCACGAGCTTTGCCTGTTCTCATTTTTGTAGCTGGGTCACCTCCTGAATGAGCTTCCTAGTCAGATGTTTTCTGTTGAGTGCCCAGCACTGAGTTCTGTCCTCTACATGGGCCTATTTCAAGACACCATGACCACTCACAGCTGCTTAGTTGTATAAACTCAATACAGGCATGTGAAGCATTTAATGAGAAATCAGGTATAAAATAATGGGTAAAACTGGGTTAGGTCCAAGATAGTTAGGAAATATGACAATTCACAAGAAGCTACAGCTTCTACAGTAATACCTACACTCAAAAGAAACAGAGAAACTATTAGACCTTCCCCTCTTGCTTTTTGCTCTAATGGGTCCTTTATCTAAAGTTCTTATTTCTAGAAAGGGTGCACATTACATGGAGACTAAAGAAGCTGGGAAGAAAAAACTCTATCATGAAGTGAAGGGGGGACCTTCCAGGGCCTGTATGAAGTGATGTGATGGAAAAGACTGACTCTTTGCTGTGAACATTTTGGAATGCCATTTTCCGTCAAGAGATGATTCACACAAGCAGTCCCTATAGTAAATACTTTCATTTTTTTCTACTATCAGTGGAGAATGCTGACAATTTTGGTAGGATTTTCAAACAGTAAAGGAAGTCCACTCGAGGTATCTGAACCTCTTTCATAACCAAAGACAGATACATTAAGACCAGTTACAACTAAATACTGATTTCATTATGTTGCTTTCCTAAGTCTGTTTTTGGAAATGCTTCCCTTTAAATGACTAATGAGACATTTAAGTATTCACCGGAAACATGACTCCTGAAGGGAG
The DNA here is from genome assembly GCA_029783875.1 of Phataginus tricuspis. Lineage (NCBI taxonomy): Eukaryota > Metazoa > Chordata > Mammalia > Pholidota > Manidae > Phataginus > Phataginus tricuspis. The sequence continues at coordinate 22,431,955 of JAQQAC010003584.1, read as the reverse complement.
GGAGAAAGGAGAAGGTGGGGTGGAGGGCTTAAATCTCCTGTTGGTTGTAGTCTCTCGCCTCGTTTTGCTCTTTCTCTCACGCTCCCACGCCCCATACGCAGCGCCTAACTACTCTCCTCAGAGACTCCACCACGCGAAATGAAGTTGCTTCTGCTCTCTGTGTTATAACTCTAGGGTCTCAACCTACTAATTTACCTGCTTCATGAAAGCCTTGGCACGTGCACTACGTGGTTTAGCTCAGAGGATTTTTAAAAGGCTGTAGTGTCCTTTGCAGAAAGACAGAAAGTTATGTAACCAAGCACTCGTTTTCTGACAGAAATAAAACAAATCCTATGAAACGGAACGCCTGAGGGAAGCCAGTCACATGCACGTCGTTTCCCTGCTAATTATAAATGACTCCATTTATGAAATTATTATTAATATTCTAATTTGCTCCACTGTTGCAATTAGTCTAATTAGGGATAGTCATATTTCAGGCAACGTATCAAATATATGATGTAGAAAGCGCATTTTAAGTGATTGCTCAGGCAATCAGAATGGAAATATTTCTAAGGCACTGTATTGTTTAGAAGACTTGATGCCTGAAAGAAACTTTTAAAGAAAGATAACTGCTTGATTTCTGGAAGAGTCAGACATTCCACTTAAGAGGAAAGGATTAGAAGTGTCTTTTGAGTCAGAGCTAGCCTTAGTACATCAGTTTGGGAGCCCGGGTATTATTTATTGCTAAGTAATTTACTGTCCCCCACTTGTCCTTTTTGAACTTGCTATTGGACCTCAGAACCCCACGGTCACTATACTGTGACCCTTACAAGAAAATTCCCTAGAGTCACCTACCACACTTGGTATAACCCTTTTCTAAATGGTCAAATCACCAGCTCTGCAATGTCAACTATAGTAGGAGAAGGTCATTCTTCTCCTGGTGCAGGTTTAAGTTTTTAGGCTGCAGTGGTTTGGAAAGAATCTTTTCATCTCTGAATTTAGATCACAGCCCAAGTAGCCATCATGCAATGAAGTGCGTGCTTAGTATCAAAGAGCAGATGTTGGCCACTGGCAAAGCATATCCCTGAAGCTCACAGGCTCCGAACCTATGGTGGTGCTGCATTTTTGAGAGTGTGCTCTTAAATCTGGGTTTGTTTGGAAGAAAATGTCTTTAATTACATTGAGGAGAGGGAGCACACGAAGTTGCACTGTACTTCGTTTAAACTTAGAAAGCAATTTATAATGCTCACACCTACAATGGGAAAAGAGAAATAATTATGTGCATCTAAATTATGTACACTTATTTTAAAATTCTAGGTGATTAAAAAGTCAGCCTGTGATATGCTGTAAATGCTCTGGAGGCATTCACAGGTGGTAGATCGTTTCCAAGAACAAAGAACAAGTGTGTTTTGACCTCCGCTTTCTTCCCTTCTATGGTAGGTGGACTAATGGCCCCCCAAAGATGTTCACCTCCAAATTCTTGGACCCTGTGAATGGATTACCTTACATGGCGAAAGGTGATTTTGCATATGTGATCAAATTGAGGATCTTGAGAGAGGAATTTTCTTGGATTATCTGAGTGGACTCAATACAGTTAGAAGGGTAGCCAGGTGCTCACAAGACAGGGTCAGAGGCGGCCGTGAGATGACGGGAGCAGAGGTAAGGCTGGTACCAATCCTGCAAGGGAGCCCTACTCAAAGGATGCAGGAGGCCTGGAGAAGCTGGGAAAGGCAAGAAATGGCTTCTCCCCTAGAGCCTCGAAGAAATGCAATGCCACTAACCCATTTTAGACTTGAGACTCTCAAAACTAGGTGATAACAAATTTGTGCCATTTTAAGCCACTAAGTTTGTGGTAATTTCTTATAGCAGCAATAGGAAACAAACACCCCCCACTGATAGAAGTCCTGGGCGGAGGATATTTGACTCCTCTCCTGAAGCTACAAATCAGACTGGAGCACGCAGGCTATGGACGCGCCCACGAAACCTGGGACAGGAGAGACATCCAGCTCTCAGGTTTTGCTGAGGCAACTGAACTAAGTGTCAGGGTGCTGACTCACCGGAGAGCTGCCTGGCTCTGGCCCAGGGCTTGCGCCAAACCAGAGCGGCATTAAATGCAGAAAGCCCCACTGCGGAACTGCTGTGGCCCACGAGACAAGGCGCACGGAGCACAGACGGCATGCTCCCCGGTTCCCATAACACAGCTTTGGGGCCTCCATTCTCCCTCTGGCCACTGAGGGCTGGAACTGCCTACATTTCAACACCAGCCGCTGAGTAAATGAAAGATGCTGAAGATGATGACCATCATGACACAGTGAATATTCCTGATCACATATCCAGAAGCCGTCTGCCTCCCCTTCCTTCTTAACAGAACCCTGATGTTTATAGATACCTGCCTCTCTACCTCACAGCCCATGTTCCTCAGTGACAGGTGGCCCAACCCCCTTCCAAAGGTGGGCTCGGCTGACTTCTCAACCAGCACATTTCATTTTTTAGGTCACACTCAATGGCTTGTGAGTTGGCCTGTGGCCGAGTTCTCCAGTCAAACGTGACCTCAGGATCCTTGCTTTGAACACCAGGGCAGGAGAAACTTTCTCACTTTGCCTTTGGACGCTGTAGGGCATGATGTGAGGCCCAGACCCCAGCCACCATCCTGCTGCCAGCCTGAGGGCAAAGCTGGAATAAGGTCAAGACAAGTGTGGGGAGTGAGTGGAGCCATGGGATCAGCCCGCCCCAGTGGCTCGCTCTGTCTCTACACTTCCAGGTGCGCCAGTCAGCGGCTTGTTATTGGCTGCTCGACCTGAGCTGGGTTTTCTGTTCTTTTTCGCTGAAAGCATCTGAAATGATAAATGTGGAGCTGAAGTTCTTATGACTTTCCCTTTGCATGTTCACTTCAGAAGCTGAGATGTATACAGACTTCTAAGTACTACAGCATTAAGCTGAGCTCTATTTTATTGAATCCTGCCTCCCCCTCCCCCCATGAGGTAGGAATTACCACTCATTTTACAGACAGAGGAGCTGAAACATACAGAGGTCAAGACACTTGTCTAACATCACAGTAAGTAAACGACAGGGCGACGTTCCAAACACTGATGGCTAGAATCTAAACTCACCTACTTTACCATCTCAGAGCTGCTTACTTTCAACAGTTTCATGCAATTCAGAAAAAAAGTTGTCTTTAATAATGCTTTAAATTCATATTATACTGTCTAAATGCTCTCAACAAACTATGAAATGGATTCAGAAATAAATCTTGAAAATCATAAAGCTTTAGCTCCTTTTCTAACTAACTTCAAGATGGGCAGATTGTTCGCATTCCCAGAGCCTTGATTTCTTCACCAGTGAGTGAAGCCAACAATACAAAACTCATGCTGGAGAAAGTGAATGCAAGGGTGGGGCGGAGACAGGAGTGCTGGATGCTTTGTTCCAGCTCTTGCTGTGGGACCGGTCAAGTCGCTTTACTTCTTTGTGTCTCTGTCCACTTCTACGAAGTGAGGTCACTTGTGGGTTACTCTACCAGGATTCTTTGTCTGTCCAACCCACTGAGCTCTTGAAAGGGTTGCACTCATTTGTTAAAATGGCAAGTGAATGCCTATGGCTTCATCAGGATAAAGTAATGAGCACCAAGAATTTTACCACCACATTTTAATATCAAACAGCCCTATCGTGATGTTACCCAGCTTGCTTTTACTAACAGCAAAACTTGAAGAATAAAACAAAACCTTAAGATTCTAGTGGTTACTGATGTAAGTGGCCATTATCAAAGCACCACTGCACACCACTAACCACGTCACGGGGGTGAGCTGTGGCAGCTTGATGGCCTTTCCTGACGACTGTCCTGATTGCCGGTGAGAAAAGACCCTGTGCAGCTGTCAGGTGGCATGACAGCACCCTCCCAACTTCATCGGGAAGATTTACCCGGGAAGGTCTCATGCCCTCTGTGCTCTGTGCCCAGAGGTTCCTCTGGGCTGAAAGTCCAGTTTGCATTACAAAGTGGCCAAACAGATATTACTTATTAACAGGGAAGGTCAGGGAGAAAGCTAAATCCATTGACTCTGAGGAGACTTGAAAATTCATCATGCAAATTTTAATGTCTCTGTGCTGTCCAGGCACCTCTCTGGCTCCTGGTGCGGGCCCCACGTTTGACTCCTTCCACTAGAGCAACGAGGTCACTGGGACCGTGGAGAACGAGGTTACAAGGCTCTCTGGAAACGTGAAACGAAAAGCCCGTGAAGATCATCTGGAGCACTGATGTTGTGTGACAAGAGAGAGCTGCTGTTTCCCACGTGTCACAGAGCCCGGTGAACAGCCCCC
>JAQQAC010003584.1:22413977-22427165 GCA_029783875.1 Phataginus tricuspis | reverse complement strand
GCTTGGTGAAATAGGCCAGACCGGCTACACCCGGGCTTGCACTGAGCAGGGGGTCATTTCAGCACATGGCAGTGGGCTTGCGTGTCAAGTACAAACATTTGGATTCAGGTACCCATGGATGATATGAGGGAATAAAGGCCTGAAAAGCCAAAATGTGGCGATGGCACTACTAGAACTGCATGGCTATGTCTGAAATAAGCTTTGTAAAGGACATTCAACAAATAACTATTTAGTGCCTATTATATGCTTTGTGCCAGGCTCTGAGTTTACAGCAGTCAGAAACACAAATAGGAAATCCTGGTTTGAAGTTGTTTTGACTTTGGCCATCCCTGGGCTGGTCCCCATCTTTCTCAAATATCCAATATGTGACATTCAGAACAACTTTCAACCCTCAAATCATTGCAACCTTTAGGAAGCAGAGTTCTGGTCTCTGAGAAAACTTCCCCTGCACTAGCAGGAAGCCCGTGAGTCTGTGCTCATGCGGAGAGAAAAGTACACTCAGCATGTGCTGAACTAAGTCCCACCAGGACAGAGAGCTACAGGATGAACAGGGGGCTCACTTTCAGGTCCCTTAGGACTGGTCTCTGCAAACGTCATCAACCACCCAACCAAATGCCAGGCCCTCCACCCTCAAACCTTTCTGCAGAGAGGAGGTGCCCTGAAAGCCTTCAGGATGCCCTGGGGTAGGTTCACTTCTGCCATGCAGTGCACATTCCCACCAGGGTGAACAATGGGAATTTCTCTTCAACCACTGAGACAAAAACACAAGTGTGGGCTCATGATGGATGTACAAGAGGGTAAAAAAGGCAACTAGAGATGCACTAAAATGACCTTCATGACCCTTCAGCCATGTGACTCCAGTGAGTGTGTATATTATGTGGCAAAAGAGATTCTACAGATGTAAGTAGGGCTACTAACGGGTTGACCTTAAGACAGATTATCCTTGTGGGCCTAATCTCATGAGTCCTTAAAAAGCAGGTGTTTTCTCTTGCTGGAGGAAAGGGAGAGTCAGATTAGAAGCATGAGAAAAACAGGATGTGCCTTTGGTGGCGTTGAAGATGCAAGGGGCCGAGTGAGAAGGAACGTAAGCACCTGTGGGAGCAGAGAATGACCCTGACTGATGGCCGGCAAGGAAACAGGGACCTCAGAACCCCAGCCTACAGCCATATTGGATCCTGATGACATAATAATAATCAGCTTAGTGGATTTCTCCCAGAACCACCAGACAGCCAGCACAGCTCAGCTGACACCTAGATTTGGGCCTTGTGAGACCCTGAGCAGAGTAGCCAGTCAAACCTACAGAACTGTGAAATGATCAATGCATGTTGTTTTAAGCTGCTAATTTTGTGGTAACTTGTTAGGTAGCAATTAAAAACTCATACAGTGGCTTCCCAGCCAAGGTGGTCTGTTTGACAATACTTAGCAAGCAATCGCTAAGTGCCAGGTACTGTTTTGTGCATAGGCAACACAGCAGCGGACATGAGAAACAGCCTTTGCCCTCAGGGAGTTTCTGTTCTGGATGGGAAGCGTACATCCTAATGGAATGAGTAGTGAGCCCAGATCTGAGACCGCCATGAAACACCATGGACTTTTTTCCTTTCGTATTTAAGGTACCTTTCATCACTAGTTGATCTATTTTCTCTCTCCAATAACAGACATTCTATTTCAGATCACGTGGGAAGGTGAGGGCATAGGAACCAGCCTGAATTGAAAGCGAGCCCCTCTTGTAAATCCGAATCTCGGAGCTGCCTGTTCTGAGAGCAGTATGACTGGGAAGGCAATAACCGAGGACTATCTCTCAAACATACATTTCATTTCTCATTTCTCCCATGATTACATTAATGGGATAGAAAAAGGTTTTCAAATTGCATAGCAGTATTTAATAGGGAGGTCTAGAAACATTGTTTGAGGGAATCCTTCTTTCATTATTTGATTACTGGTCCTTTCTGAACAGAAAGCCGGTGTGTAAGTATGGCTGCCCTGCTCCTCTCAAGATAACTGAAGAATGAAATGGCTACAGCTGCAGAATACCAATCACCCCACTGCTGGGAGACCAGATGCATGGCTGGACACATCAGTGCCTCGCCTAAATGAGAGGGAGCTGGCTTCCTGACAAGGAGCCTCCAGAGGGCCCCTGCGCGGAGCCTGGCACGCTCCCCATTAACTGCCAAGTTCCTCAGGGTGGGTGTGGGGCCGCTGAGCAGAGTATGGGATTTACATGCCCGGAGTAGAGGACGGTGTCCGGGGAGGTCGGTGCTGCATGCAGCTTAGAGAAGACAACTGACGAACCCAGTGCATCCAGGAACTGCTGTGAAAGGTGGGGTGGAATCGGCCACAGCACCCTGTGCTTTGTGGAGGCAGGGAAGTCCCCGCTGCCGCGAAGGCCGTGGGTTACTTATTATTATTATTATTATTATCTATCTATCTATCTATTTATTTATTTAGGGATCCTCGAAGCCCAGCTAGCCTTAAAAGCTATTAGATGCTTTAAAGCTCTCTGCAGCTTAGGGAGGACCCTTCAGTCAAACTCATTTCGAAAGTTAATGGGAAAAAGCTAATGGATTTTGAAGGACAGTGGTAATGTATATAAGCATCTTCCCAGGGGCCTGGGGAGAAGGTGGGATCATGAGAAAGTAGTAGAAGAAGAATACTTTACTTTTTGCCTCAAAGCCTGCTTTCGCAAAGGCCTCTTTCTGGGCACAGTGGCTGTGGGACCAAGCCTGTTGTGTGGGGTGATGGGTCCGCTCTTCCTGGGAAGAGGAAGGCTCGCAGGCTGGCACGCTCTGCGGGAGGACTGCGGAGGAGGGGGCTGCCACAGACCCCGGGAGGCTTCGATCCATCTGTTCTTGGTCACCGAACACTTCATTGGGCCGGTTACTCTCTCTCTTCCCTCCAGAGGTCTCTCCAACCCTCGGCGAGACAAATGGCTGCCAAGAGGCTTTTCGGCCTGGAGGCTTTAACATGGGGCTGATTCTGGAATCTGGGTTTTTTTTTACTGACACAGAAGTGGGATGCTTTTAATCTGCTGTAGTGAGCTAAGCTCCCTTAAACACTGCACATCATTGTTCTGGTTGGAAACCTTTAGTAGCTCTCATTTCCTACCAATGTCTCCCTATCTTCCCACATGAATCTCTCACCACTGACCATAAAGGCCCTTATTATTCTGTCTGTGGTCCCTCAAGCATACCTTATGCTTCCCTGTCTCCATAATGTTCCTTGTGCCATTCTTTCAACCTAGCGTGTTTTCTCTTCACACGGAAGAATTCTTTTTGCTTCAAAATCAACATTTCTCTGTAATGAACGCTTTCTTGATCATTCTCAATGGAAGCGAGCCCTTCCTTTTGACAAGTGCTCTGGCCACGCCTACCTGAGACTCTCCATTCTACCCCTGGACTGTCCACAAGGTTTAATTCAGCGTTTTACCTACTTAATTTAGCCTTTCCCAAGCATGCTTTGTAGAACCCTAGACTTATAGAATACTACTAATTTCTTAAGTAAAAAAAAAAATGCTTTTCCTGGTTAAATCATGATTACATGTGTGGTTAGACAGGTTTCTTCATACAGTATTTCTCAAAGTTGTTCTGTGGTAATGTTCAGTGCAAACTTCGAAAGGAGGATACAGTATGTGGCATTTCCAAAAATTTACCTGGCCATCAGAGATGAGAATCCTGCTTAAGGGTGATCAGGCTTCTTGTGGTTAATGTCAGGTAAACCTACATGTGTACAATTGGTGGTTTTCTCAAGTAGTTCTATGCTATTTCACAGTCAATGAAATAGGGAGACGCATTGTTTATATGAATGCATTTTTAAAGGTCCTACAGGAATCCACAGAGAACAAGAATAACCTTTTTGTGAAAGGAATAATCCCTGGTAAATTAATCAGTTTTTAGGGGTCTATATTTTGAGCACAGAAAATTTTAAAAGTAAGAAGTATCTCCGTTAGCTTTCTAAACTTTTCATTGTATACACCTTGGGTATCATAGAAGTTGCACAAGAAATATTTATGGGATAAATCAATAAACTTTTAGAGCCCATCACAAAAAAAAACCCTTCTTATCTCCTAGAAAGATGACCAGCATATATGATCAACCAATAAATATATTCCCCCCAATTTTCCCCTGTCTATACAAAAGGAAGAACTTTGTTCTTGTCTGTTTTCCTAGTGGCTTGTGTACCATGTGGGTTTATCAACCCCACGTGCTGTGCTGGGGATGCGGAATATGGAGAAGAACGAGGAGTGGAAACATGACCATCGGGCGGGGGGCATGGGTGCTGCTGTCTCAGCCCAGAAGCTGCCCCGACCTGGTAGCAGGTGCCGAGTTCTCTCCCGTTAGCCGAGAAAGACAGCATGCCCATCGCCAGGTCCGCGAGGCAGCCGATCTCCAGGTCCGCGCTGCTCCGGCTGGATCTTTGGGAAGCGGCCCCGACGTCCCCACCCCAGACCATGTAGCAGTTGCTGCGCTTCACACTAGAGCCAAAAAGAAGACACAAAATCTGGGCCGGGGCGGTTTGCAACCACGACTCCGGAGTGAAATGCCCCAGAAACTTCCAGTGAAGCTTTGCAGGCAGTCCTCATCATTTTTTCCTCAAATAAATTAATTCAGCTTCAACCCAGTTTTCCTCAGACCCGAACCACCCAGTTTAGACGTGGGAATCTCTCAGGCTACTTCAGTCTACAGAGCACTATGTCCAGGTGACTGTTTCCCCGCTCACGGTCAATTCCCCTTCCGGAACACACAACGAGGGTGGCGGTATTCCCCCCTTAGAGATGGCGAGCGGAGGCACAGAGGGGATGGTCACCGTAAGTAGACTTACATAGGGATTTGGTTAAGAGGCAGGAATACAAATCCGTGTTCAGAGACCCAGTCTGGTATCAGGACGAAAGCCTCAGATACTTGAAACCCAGGCCCACATTCCTTTGGATGGCAGGCCTGGGCCTGGGGAGGCTTGCAAAGTGGATCAAGTTGGTCTCTGACGCCCTCCCAGCCCCCTGACCTGTACAGCCCTACCCTCCCTAGCTCCCTGGGTTTTTTTTGCCCCCCCCGCACTCTTCACTAATTACCAACTTGGGTGCCTTTCACAGATAGCTATCTACCAATTCCCAATATCATATTTAAAAGCCAATTCTAATATCCAGAAAGCCTTTAAGTCTCCAAAGCCTGATTCCTTAAATGTCAGATTTTAAATCCTGGGTGGCTTCTGGAGAAGCGGCCCAGTGGCCGAGGTGATGCCCGGGCACCTCACAATGGCTACAGGAAAGGGGCAGCTCGTTTGGCCTCCTAAACCCCGCCCGGTGTACACCATCCAAGGGGCCCTGCTGTTTCAAGTAACACAAAGTGATTTTTCTCAGGCTAAACAAGAAAGAGACGCTATACTGATGCTGGAACAGCCCCTTGAAACATCCTAAAGTCAATCTGATTTGACCTGGAAAGCCAATGGTTTGAATAGAATTTTCCAAGGTTCTATCCAGCTCTGGAAGTGTATGACTTTCGCCCCAGATTGGAAATCCCCTTTGTAAGTGTATGCCCACTTCCTCTCTTCCCCTTTCTCCTGGGGCACCGATTAGGGCGGGTTCTCAGCAGGAATGCCCCTCAGGCAGGGCCAGTGCGAGCTGCCCCTTCCAAAGAATCATAGCCATACATGTCCATAAAGGTTAAACTGCAATCGTGTAACTACTGCTTTTTAGTGATTAGAGTAACTAAGTACATTGCCTACTACAGAATTCAATTAATAACGTACTGGAGCTGTGGGAATGTTAAATGCCACACTTTATTCTTATTTTAGAGTCCAAATTTAGATGCCTGAAAATATCTGAAAACTGATCTCTGTATTTATTTCTTATTACATAAGACAAAGAACTAAGAATTTTCAAGCACCTACTGCCTACTGGACATCTACTACTACTGTTTTATTCTAGGAGCCAATGTGTCAGTTAATTTTCAAAATAAATGCGATCACCGACGCTCAGATAAATCAAGTAATCTGCCTGGTGTGGCAGAGCCAGCAGACCGGAGCAATAAACCCAACTGGCCTGGCACGCACACCTTTTGGTTTTCTGGCTAAGGAGCAAAGGCTGGACTGGCCAGTTGCTTCTGCACACTTCCCTTTCTGACCTAACCAGGTGTCGTTAATAGCACCTATTCTGGGTCCTGTCACAGGATAGACACTCAGTAATAGAAACAAAGGTAATGTTTATTGAACGCTTGGGTCAAGGCACTGTTCTAGGCATTTGACTACATATTATCTCATTTAATTCTCACAACATTCAAAGAGATTGGGACTAAAAAATGAGGAAATTGAGGCCCAGGGAGCTTAAGTGACTGGCCCAAAGTCATACCTCTGGTAAGTACAGGAACCCAGTTTAAAACCTAGGCAATTTGCTTCCAGAGTCTGTGCTCTTAACCACCTGCCCACAATGGTCCCCCATGACAGAGCAAATGTCACTGACCTCTGGCCATGAGTCTCTGATGAGCCAGCGGCATCCAAACAGCACTGATTGCACAGCACTCCGGACTTTGTAGGGATAAAGGTCAGCATGACAAACTTCCTACATCTCTATACACCTCTGTTCGGGGGAGGCTTTAAAATCTCACGTGGGTGGAAAGAAGCACGATGTCCCGGCTCACCTCCGGGGCAGAGCGGGCCAAGGATTAGTTCTCTGGCAGCCACAATGCCAGTGGGCCAGCGCGCGGGGTGGGTGCACCTAAAACACGTTTTCCTGAGAGCCCTGATTTCTATCCGGCAGTTATCACTGATACGCCTATTATGTCTCTTTTATGTTCATTATAAACTCAGCTGTTAGCAGCTCTTAAGGTAAGGAGAGCTGAGCCGACTGGCTGCTGTGTGCCGTGGGGCATGTTTCTGCTTCTTCTAAACTGACTTTCCTCGAGCACCGGGGGCTTCTCTCTCTCTTGTTCAGGTGTAGAAGTTGGGGCTCCAGACATCACGGAGAAGACTCTGGGAGGGAGCCCAGACCTCCCAGCTGTCCGTCTGGGTCTCCCACCCCTGGGTCATCTTTCATATACATGATGAAATTGCCCCGTTTTCACTAATGACATTTCCCCTACCATAGTACCCCCTATTTCATTTACTTAAGGTTTTTAAGTGTGCCTCGTTTTCCCTTTTTAATAGACGCTGGAATGTTGCCTTCTTTTGTGGGGTGGGGGTAAAGGGACAAAAGACTTCTGGGGGCTGTGAGAAGCCCCCTTACCTTTCGTGGACCCGGCCTCTTTCATCCCCTAGAGTAACAGTCACTGTACAATTTTTACTCAGGTCAAACTTGTCACTGTACAAGTGATAGTCCGGAGTCACCCATCCGACCCAGACGCAGGAGGGGTCCTGGCCAGCAAAGATGCGGACTGCGTAGTAGCACTGCTGGGGAGAAACCACAGGGGCGGTGAGTGGCCCCCAGCTGGAGGAGCAGGCTTGACAGGCAGAAATAACCCAGCAGCCCACCTGGCGCTCTTTCCTTAGAAAGCACACACTGCTTTAGGGTGTATGGGCCTGTGCTCTAGACTGAGAGGAAGGGCTGCCTAGAGAATGGCTTCCTTACTTCTCCTTTCTCTATTGTACTTTAGCACTTGGAGAATAACGCTCTTAACCTACCACCCTTTGCCCAGAAGACGCTGCTGATGAAATCAGAGGCAGCCCTTTAGAATGGTCAGCCCAGGACCCAAACCTTCTCCTGGGCCGCAGGGCTGTGAGGGGAGAGCTGTGCACCGTCCTTGCCCTCAGAGACACAACAGCTGAGGGACAGAGAGCTCCTGCTGTATTTCCCACTTCTACAGGGAAGTCCAAGGTACTTTTTAAGAAATTCCTGAAAAAGATGCTGCAAGAAACCCCACACTGTGGCCCAACATGCTTTGGGTGGTCATCAGGCCCAATGACAGGCAGCGCTGAGAGCTGCACCCATTCTCTCTGGGCGTCTTGGCGGTGTCTCAAGTGTGACACTATTTATACGAATAGCTGAAGCACGGGGGTAAGTACTGCTTCCTTATTTTCCTTATGAAATTGAGCACCTTTATTCTTAATCAAGTTACTTTTATTTATAATCCATCATTTTTTTTGATTAGAAGACAAGAGTGTCAACCAGACAAACGTGAATCTTGGCCCTGGTAACCACTGCCGTTTGTCTCCTCTGTGCCTCATAATGTTTATATAGCATTTCCCGTCTCCCAGGGCTGCTGTGGGAATTAAGCGGGAAGGTGCCCGGCCAGTGCCCTGCACACCGCAAGTGCGGGAGACGCTGTAGCAACAAGCTTACTCCTGATGACAGTTAACCTATGAATTCAGGATCACAGGGTGACTTTATGGAATGGGTGACATGCATTTCTTCCAAAGAAATGTATTTTGTCAAGTGCTAAAAATAGTTAAGGAAGGAAAAATTAGGAAGCGTTGCTTTCTGCACCATCTAACTATTGAAAAGGGGCCACACGCAGATTCCACCTTCTGAGCTACTTCCCTGCAGCTGCTTCTCATTTGATTGCTTTCAACACACTCCTGGCACTGCTCAGAAATGGGAGAGTTTATTCACAGATGTTTACATAAAAGAGCAAACAAATGGATTACATGAAGCCCCCTCCTCTGGTGACGTTTCTTTCAATCAGACAGGCCGTGCTGGGTCCACGGTGGCAAATGGGCAACAGGTACACAGTGGTGCCAATTAGGAGCTCCAGGCGGAGCCTCTGTTTTGTACCAAATAATTAACTTTCTTTATCCCACTTGAGAAATGCCAGCGATATGTTGTGGAAGCATCAAGATGGATATTAAAAGAGTAATTGGCAATTAAAGAGGATCTCTAGACAGATCTTTGCTGTAGGGGGCATATTACCAGGCACGTGGAGAATCAAATAATTAAAACTGTAATTGAACACATTTACTTACTGTTGTTGTATGAGAGAGTATTTCTTGCATCTGTTTCCTGTGGGGGTAGGGGGATAATCCACGTTTTAATTATTCAGCTGAACAGAGAATTCCACAATTCTGACAGGCAATCGATCTACCTTTGATGATGAAGGCAAGTTTAGAAAATTACTTCCTCTACATGAGTGATTTCAACTGGTCTTGGGACTTGTTCATTTATAACCTGCTACCACAAGCCAGCTAATGACTTCCAACTCTTGTCCCTCAGCCCAGATGGTAAGTTAAAGCTAGGGGGAAGTTGGGGAGCTCATAATAATATAGACAGGAATTCCTGTAAATGCATTATCCTGTGCTCTCAAGAAGCTCTGCTTATTTAAAGCTTGGTAGATAGCAAAACTCTGGAAAAAACCTGGACAAGATGGCTCCAGACAGGCAGACATATATCGATGATTAAAAGTAGACATTAAAGAAAAGACAGACAGCAAGAAATATATTCCTTAGCAGGGAGGAAGACATCACATTACCTATGAGTCACACAGCCGCAGGGATGGACAGCAGCCAGAGTCAATGCAAAGAAGGCAGTATTTGCTTCCAGAAGCTTCTTATTTCACACAAAGGCAACAATGACTGCACCCTCTCAGGCACTTATATTTCTTTTACTCCAAAAACGTATGAATTGTACATTGCATGGAGGCTAGGGACCGAGGGCTAAAGAAGAGCAGAGACTTTTCCACTAGATAGGACCCTGTTTAGCATGCCTGGGCCTCAGTTATGCGTTGTGGGGGCACACATGTACATGTGTATGCACCCACGTGTACAAACACTTCCTCGCTGCTTTACCTGACTGAAGGCAGAGACAACCCTATCCAGAGGGTGGTAGCTGTGCTGAGCTGGAGTAAGAAACAAACGGATGGAAAGCCAGCTTTACAGCAGACATGAGGAGCATCTCTGAGCGCTGGTGGCCTCGCCCTCACCTTTTCTGGAAAGCGTCACTGTCCAGACAGGGGCTGTGGCTGAAGGAGGAGTGGCACTCGATGGGCATGCTCAGACGACAGTAGATCATGTTGGCATTGCTATTCTGTGTGCCAAACGTCTTGTGGGTCACCTTGAGGCACGGAGGGCTGTCCATGGTGCCATCGATCCTCACAACCTGGAATCATCATGGGTCCTTACCTGACACACCTGAGGACCCGACCGTGACCTTGTCCTTCCTTCCCTCATTGACATTGCATATGGCATGGCTTTCTGCAAACTATAAAAGTTGTCACCAGACATAATGTAACCACTACTCTCATCATTACTTGGGCTCTGCCCTATCGAAAATGACAGATCTGCCTCTGGCTAGAAAAATCAGAGATTTAGAAACATGCCCATTGGGTTCTCTGCCAGGTCAAGGGTGGAGAACAGGTGTAAGACGGGGACAGTATCCGGATGATGCAATGTAGGGTCCACCATGGCTGACCTTCCAATGGGCTAAAGAAGAGGATCTTTCCAAAGATTTCTCATGTCAGCAGACATGAGAATATCTACGGGAGAGGAAAGCAGAAAGCCCCAGCTCAGGAAGCGACATCACAGCTCCTTTGGAGGGCTCTGTCTCCCACTCAGTGTATTTCCCATTCTCTGCCACAGCTGCCTGAGTACCAGCCTCTCGGAGGCTCCCTAAGTACTGGGGACACTCCCAGCACCAGGGCACAAGCACTGCAAAGGGCAGAGTTAGAGGAGGAAAGATCAAAACCAGATTTTTAAAATATTATGTGTTGTCAGGGGTGGAGGAAGAGGTGCAGAGGAAGTAAACTGAGGCTTATAATCATTTTCTTATGATCTAAGCATTTCTCCCTGCATTCCAGAGAATGGTTCCTAAACTGGTGTCTGTACCACAAAATATTTTTATGCGGTTTGTATATTTTTCTAAGTGGAGGGTCTCTAGATTTTGTCAGTTTGTCAAAGGGGTTCATGACCTCCAAAAGTTTATGAGCCAGTTTTCTAGAGTAATGGTCAGATAAGAACCAGAGAAATTTCTCTACTGTTTAAGACTGTAGGGAAAAATGGGGGACTAAGAATTGATGCTTTCTGAATTTAGATTGGGGGTATAAGTAAGAGAATTTATAGTTTGGTAGATGCAAGCCAAGGGACCTAATGCTTCATGGAGCTGATCTGATTTTCCATCAGCTTTCCCCCCTGAAAAACATGGTGGGCATGGGCAACACAGAGGCCAGTAAATGTAGAACGAGAACCTAAGGCAGTCCTTACAATGCAGCACAATCAACTATACCTCAGCTTTAAATGCTAGAAATGATTCAGCAGAAATTAATCAGGGCACAAACGACATCCATGAGCAAAACAGAATCGTGTCTAGGACATACCACCTTGAGTATAGGTACCGAACTTTTTCAGGAAAACAACATCTTAGGTCTCTGGACACTGTATTGCTATGGCAATACCAGGATAGGAACATCTGGAGAAGACATAGGGGCTCAAAGTCTTGGGGCTCGATCTGCAAGGTAGGTGCCACTAATAGGCTGCCACAGAGCCGCCCCAATTAAGGTGCTTGCAACTGTAGCCCCGAGGGCCAGCAAGCGGGGTGGCTGAGAAGCAGCCAGGGCATGCGCTGGGGTAAGCAGCTGTCCGATGACAGGAGCATTAGTGGGAGCTTAGTGCCTTGGCCCTCCTGCCCTGCCAGGGCCGCCCACAACGTGTAACAGTACCTCCACATGTGAATGGTCCTTTGGCACGTTGACAAAGGTTGGGAGGCGCTTGCTGAACCACATCGCAACATCTCGGTTCATGTTGACAGCAAAAGGCTCAAAGCCCTCTTGGAGGCCACACATGGTATAAAACTTAAAGGTACTGGCGTCCATCCCGAGATTCATGCGACCGATCTGAGACAGCCCCAGACAGCAGATGGGCACAAAGCCTGCAGGATGGTGAGAGAGAGCCCGCATCAGCCCACAGGACCGTCCTGGGAAGCTGCGAGGAGGTCAGGCCTGTGCTTGCCTGAGGGCTCTGTGTCCTGGGAGGGAGGATGGAACACCATCCTTTGTCTTTCTTCCTGGCACAATACTCAACAGGAACAGGCCCCATGGCATCTCTGGCTGCCCTTGGTGCACGGGGAAAAAAAGGTGAGTTTGGTTCAAAATGATCTGGGGAAAAACAGTCATCCAGCCAAGATTGTTAAGATGTAAATAAATATCAGTTGGAAAAGTAAAACCAGTAAGAGAAAAAGTGAAATTCTTTATCTGTGCCTTAATTAAAATTGACATGAGGTCCTGGGAAATTTTAAACACAGCCCCAAACAAAACAACACAAGAGGCCTGAGGAATGACCTGGTACCAACTGCCTAACTCTTTTAGGTCTCAGCTTCCTGCCCAGTGAAATGACGGGGCTAATGATTCTTCCCGTTTTGACAGTACGATTCTAAGGAGTTTTAAATGCTAACACTATTTACACTTTACAAACTCTTACCCGCCTCGCTGATTGTGAGGGTCCCCAGAAGCAGGAGGGCGAGGTTTTCAAGCAGGAGCCGTAGGAAACGCCCCCTCCCCTCCCGCCACTACTCTCTCCCCGGACTCCCTTCTGTAGCCTCCTATTAAAGAAACTGCCGTGCAGAATGGACCGAGGCAGAAGTTCAGCTTGCCTGGTGTTCTTGTTTGTGGCCTATTTATAAACCATGATTGTGGACCAACAAATCATCAGAGCTGGGAAAGCATTAATTATCCCAGACTCGGGAGGGGGTGGAGGCAGGCGGATCACGAATGCTTAGAAGGGGAGGAAGGACTCCCAGGGCAGTGGCTAAAACAGGGGCTGGAGCCCCCAGAAAAAAGCGGGTGTCACTCCCAGGACAGTGGTGTTTATTTGAGGGGCAATCTAAAGGCCAGTCTGTGGAGAATTTATATTCAGTAGTAAAAGCTTTCATTTGGAGACCAAGGCCAAAATGCAGTCTTCCTACCCCCAGTCCTTATATACTGTTATCTAAGCCACACAGTTTCTCTGCAAATACATCCTGTAGTAAGGAGCAATTTCCTCACAAGCTAAGTTGGTTGTTTTCAGAAACAATGGACTCATTTAGGACACTGACACTATTCAACATCATTTCTAAATAAGGAGGTTTTAATGCAATCCTAGCAGAATGGGGGTGATGTCTGTACAGAGAGCCTCTGCTCAGGGCTACTGAGGACTGAGAGCGGACTGGTGGCCATTTTTCTTTTTTGCTAGGGACTGTGGGAGGTGAAACCATCTCCTTTCTATACACAGAGATTTTTATGAATAAGAAACCTTTGAAAATCAGACTCCACTGTGGAGTAAGGATTGCCCGTTGGCAGAATCTCT
>JAQQAC010003584.1:22390374-22413967 GCA_029783875.1 Phataginus tricuspis | reverse complement strand
GCCCTCTCTACGGGGGAGAGCCGAGCAGAGCCGAAGACAAGGCGCGGCTGCAGAAGTCCTGGGTGGAGGCAAATGGCTCTGGGACCTCGTGGGGCTAAGTGAGCACAGCTGGGCCAGCTTTGCAAAGGAGCTGAAGAGGCACCAAATCCGAGGCCAAAGTCAGAAAAACAACAGCAACAACAACCCAAAAAGAGTCAAAAGCAAAGATAAATGTTGCTAAGGTGCCAGGTCTTTCTCCTGTGGAAGAATACTGGATAACTGGATCCATTTACTCAGTTCCTCCCATCTGGCTGAGAGGCTCTAATCACTCCTCCATTTCTAAAACTTCTTTACTTGAGGCGTTCAAACTTCATGTAACTTTGTAACACTGCATGATAGATAGATAAGGGGGAACAATGATAAATGGCGACAGCTAATATCTATCAAACTTTCTAAGTGTCGGGCACAGGGCTTAGTGCTCAACAGATTTTATCTCATTGTCATGCCTATTTCACAGATGAGGAAACTGAGGCTTGGCAAGCTGAATACCTTGCTCAAGGTCTGTCTGGCACCTGGCGAGCATGAACAAGGCTGCCTGGAGAGCAGTCCCAGGCAAGCGACAGGGACCGAGGTCAGGATGCCGGTTTCTAACACTTATTTACAATTGCTTGCGTTGTGACTCTTTCTTCACTTTTACTAGATGTTATGTAGTTGATCAGTTTGCCTCTAGATCAGGCAGCTGGAGACCCACTCCGGGCCCCTTTGACATAAAGGGCTATCTGTCACAAGCAGCCACGTGGCCCCTTGGACTTAACCTAGATAAAAGGTTCTATTTGGTAAGACCACGTGGCATTACTGTGGGCACACAACTCTCATGAAGAAGGATTTGCACGTGCACACAGCTCAACTGACCTATACTTTGGAATAAGACTAGAGAAGTAAAAA
This sequence comes from Phataginus tricuspis, assembly GCA_029783875.1. Lineage (NCBI taxonomy): Eukaryota > Metazoa > Chordata > Mammalia > Pholidota > Manidae > Phataginus > Phataginus tricuspis. Next base: position 22,413,043 of record JAQQAC010003584.1, on the reverse strand, counting down.
GATGGAAAAATAAAGGGAAAAGCAATTCCCCCTCCCTCACAGATGCACTTATGCTGGCATCTTTGAAGAGATTTGAGGACAGAACTTACAAACGGCATTATCCTGAACCAAGATGTGCACAGACTTCTTGTTTCAGGGAAGGAGTGGTAGGAACACACCCATTTCAATCCCATACAGGATCCCAGGTTCTGATAAACTGTGTATCATGAGGCCTTGTACTAGTTTTGTGATTAGAAAGGGGGATAGCCAGGAAGTCATCTTTTTATAATTCTCGAGCTTGGAGAGAAATCGGTTCTCTCGAAAACTTAAACCACAAATCCTTTTTTAATCCATTTCAAACAGCAGGAAGACATGAGAGCACATCACCGCCGGTGATGGAAAGCTGATATCCTGGAGAGAGGCGGGTGGATGACTGCAGAAGACCGCTCACACCGTTCCTGGGGTGTTCCTGAGGGGCTCATTTCAGCGGCACAGATTCTACCCAGTAAGTTTCATTTACTGCTAAGCTTTAAGAATATGGAGTTCAGGACTTGAGAAAGCCACTGGCCTTGCAGAAAATACAGGAAACAAGAGGCCATGTTCCCGTCACAGCCACTTTCTGAACCACAGCATCCGTATCGAGAGGGAATGACAGGGAGCCCCTTGGTACCCGTGCGTTTGCCTGAAGATGGCAGTGACACTTCCTGCAAGTTAGTTTCATCTGCCACCTCCCGAAGAGCCGCCAGCGGACCTGGGGGATCTGCTCCACCCGGCAGGTTAGTGGAAGGAACAGCCCAGGAGGCCGTGGCAGAGCAGGAGGTCCCTCGGGAGTGCCTGGCAGAGAGGCAGCACAGCACACAGGCACTGAAGCCTAATGCCTCTTGCAGGTGCGACATTCTGAGGTCTAGCAGCATGTCAGGATTTTATCTGCCTTTGTTCTAAATGAAAGGAAGAGAAGACTAATAGCAAAGGGTTCCCATGGAAGCTTCTGAGCTTCCAGATGCCTTAAGGTGACAACACTGAGAGCTGTCACGGTCCAGGACAGGGACCAGAGTAGGGAACAATGATTGGGTAAATTCTAATGAAGCAGATAGGAGTATATCATCTATGATTTAGAAGAGGATAGAGATAACAATTTATAAATAACCCAGAGGAAAAAACAGCCATGAATTGTAATGTCTGCTTCCAATCCTTCCCACAATGGACTAAAAACTTCTTAGCACACAACTCCCATTGGAGTAATGGCCTGAGTCAAAGCTGGGAAGCTGGCGACCAGAACACGAGCATACAGAGCATTCTGCTTTATGGGGAGGACAAAGGCTACTCTGCACAAACTTATTTTCAACAGATGCATTTCCTAACAGCTCAAGGCAAGAACTGCTGCCTCTTTTTACTTTATGCAGAGAACAGAGAGATGCTAGATGGTTATTCTGGGCCTCCAGACTACTGTTACCAAAGAATGCAGGCTGACATCCTTTCAACTGCCCTCTGCCCCCTGAGCCAGCACAGAACTGGAAGAGTCTTCCAATCATCTTGTCTCTGTATTATTAAAGTGATATAAAACTACAGTATAGCATGTTAACATTGTGCAATTCTGTTCTAAGACAGCTTAATAATAGACTTTGTCATTCTGAAGGTCAAATCTTGTCCCTGTACACAAAAGGTCTATGGGCCTCTCTTTCATTATAACACAGATGATCTCTAACAGCCGAGTTAGCCTAAAACATCCCTCTTTATACCATTCTTCTGCTCAAACTCTACAACAGCCCCCAAATCCCAGGAAGTGAAGTCCAAGTGGCTTGGTCCAGATTAGACAGTAAAAGTTTCTTGAATGAAAAGATTGAGTCCGGTACCTGGGACTGTAATCTGAACCTTATCTATCTTTCCAGCTTCATCTTCCAGACTGATTCACCCTTTCCTGCAGTTTCCTGGTTCTGCTCTATTACTCACACTATTAACACACTGTTACTATTCCTCTAGTAACATCCCCTGCTGGGAATACCCTCTCCCTTAGCAGGACATCTCATATTCTTTATTTAGCATTCAGTCCTAATCCCATTCTTACAGAATTTTCATTCTATATCAGTCATTTGCCATTTCTAACCTACTATTCTGCATTATTAGTTATCTTTTCATATTTTCATCTTACTTATTTTTGCAACTAGAAAATGAGCTTCTTAACACTTACTGCATTCATATGCATATGCTTCAGACCACTGCTCCTCTTACTTTAATGTGCATACAAATCACGGGAGTAACTTGTCAGGAGGTGGACTGGCATGGGGCCTGAGATTGTGCATTTCTAACAAGTGGACTACACTTTGAGTAGCAAGACTTTGGACTTTACAAAGTTCCTATAACTCTGCACAACAAAATTCTTATCTCTTCCTTTTGTTGAACCAAAGCCTCACAGGTAAGTGCCTCTCCCGAGTCAGACGCAGCCAAGCCCAGCCAAGGTCCCGCCCCAACTCTTTGGACATTTTTTACCTTAGGGAGCTACTTGGCTTGGGGATGAGCCTGATTCTTCCAGATTTCCCTTTTCCTCCTAGTCTCCAGAAGAGAACACTGCATGTGGGGGTTATTGGTAAATACATGCCTCCTAAGAGCAGCATCAGGAGATGGTTCTTCCACTGCTCCCCTGTCACCCACACATTTCCTCTTCTTTGCCTCTGAACCAGCCTGCGAGCTGTTCTTGCTGCCGGCAACATCTTTCCCACATCTCTCAAAATAGGATCTTTCTTTAAAACTTTGATTTTAAACCTTTTCAAACAGCATTAAAATATGACCCCATCGGGCTTTAGTCATCCAGTCTTTCTACAAAAATAGATTGACTTGCAACCTTTCTACTTCCCCAAATATGTGATTCTTAGAAAAATCTTTAAAGCCCTTTTAGGATACAGTTGGATATGCATGTTGCAGATAATAGGTATCTGAAAGAAGTGTGAAAGTGATTTATAAACCTAAAAACACCCTGTAAATAAAGAATGTTTATACCGTTATATATACAGCTGCACATATCTCCGCTGCTCTTGGCCGTGCAGTTTTCACTCTTTGAGCTTTCTAGGTGGAGGCGGTTTCTTTTTGTAAAGTCTCAGAAATTGAGAGCTAACAGGAGTCCTAATCATTTACAAAGGGTGAAATGAGATGCAAAGAAGTTCAATAAAATCAACCCAAGATGTCGCAGGCGGGGAGAGGCGGAGGCAGGGGGAGAGCCCGTCTCTCGCCCCGAGCAGCCTCTTTCCCTCCCAACCACTGGCCTGTAATGAAGAAGCAGGGCAGCGCCCAGCGCCCAGCCGGGGGGGTGCTGATAGTGGGTATTAAGTCTCTGCCACAGAATTTATATCTGTGAAGGATGTTGGAACTTACGCAGGCTATCCTCTTATTTTCTGGTCCAGATGAAGGAAGTGAAACCCAGAGAAGTCAAGCCAAGACTCTGGGAGCCACACGGCTTGTTAGGGGCAAGTCAGCTGACTGGGGGCCCAGTGCTCCTTCAAGATGCCAACAGCCTCCAGGCATAATGTAGTCATGGAGATGGGAAGTGAGAGGGGCCAGCCGCTCCTCTGTGTAGCTGGCAGCCCTGTCCTGGCTGTGGTCTATTCAGGCCATTAATAAGTGTAACTCTGCCTGGGTCTCTCACCATGCTGAAGTTTCAAAATAAATTATATTTTATTTAAGGGAACATCTAAGTCTATCTTTTGTTTTCAGTGGTTCTCATCAAAGCATCAAGTTCAATTACAAACATGCAGATTGACAATTCATATTAGAATAAAAGGACAATTCTTTAATTCACCGACTTTTCTAACCTGCCAGCAACATTAGTCCACAGGTAATTTGTATTTCCTTTGTAATACTGGGAAACATGGGGAAACTTAATTCCCTGCCAAGGTACGAAGCAGGGAATTGGAAAGCATTTTAATCATCTGTTTGGAAGTTCAGAACTTGTATGTATGCTGTACATACCAATATCACTACTATTTGTCTTGATTCTTCTAAAATGATAGTCTATGGGCTAGTCTTCACCACCAGGGTTGCAAATATGCAAAGGACACTGTACCCCAAATCAGGTCTCCGAGCTCTCCCTGGATTTTCCTTCAACTCATGGAGCTGGAATTGGGGGAAATTTACCATTTTCAATCTCGTAGTCTGCAAAGGCAAGTTCAGAGCCTTTGTTGGTGATCAGCAGCTCGCCATTCAGTGTGAAGATCATTGACACGTCGTCCAGGTTAATCATACATCCAACCACATCTCCTGGCTGCCAGGTACGTCCAAAATACCCACTCCCTTGATGCCAACGCTGGCCCTAGGAAATAAGACCCCAGGGCTTAGAGAAACAGAGGCCCTAGAAGCCCTCAGAAGTGATCACATGAGCATTTTCTCCTAACCAGTAGTGGTATCTGGTTTCTACCAGGCACTCACCTCTCTACCAAGGACAGCTCACAGGGAGGAGTCTACCTTGCAGATGAATGAAACCGAGATGCCTAAGGCTCATCAGAAAAGGCAGCCCAAGTCTCCCAATACCTACTCAGCTGCGCCACCAAGCCGAGCTCCCCACAGGCCAAGGTGGTAAGATTTTCCCGCATACTGGCTGCATGGCTTCTGTGACCACCCTGTGGGGTGGAGGCAATGGCCTTGGTGCAAGGGCAGACATGGAGGAGACACAGAAAGGACGTGGGCAGACAGTGCTCCTCTTAATCAGAGCAAAGAATAGGGACAGTCACTGGGCAATGATCGTTCGGGGATCTGAATTAGCCGTCAGTGGAGGCCTCTCATTTTGCAGCCATTGACCCAGACACTCAGTACTTCCAACCTCTGGGAAAATGTTTAGAGAAGAAAACTTGTACTGAGGATGTGTGGACACTATATAGACTCACCCTGCTGCCTTCAAACACAAAGGCTTGGTCATCAGTTCCCAGCTCAATGTCAGGCCGACAGCCTGGCCTGGCCCAGCCAACACGCATGTCTCCTCCAGTCACGGCCTCAAACTCAAAATACCACTTTCCAGATCTCACTGCATAAGACTGTTCTACGCGGAAAAATCGGATCTTGTCTATGCTGACTTTCTCCACACTGGGGTCAGCTATCAAGAGAAGGAAAGGGAGTAGAAGGTACAGGAGAGAAAGACAGAACATGGGCCTTTAATAATTAGGGAGCATTTCTTAAAAGAATTTTATAACAACAAAGATTGATGATAAACCTCCTGTTATCTGATACACCATTTCTCTTCATAATATAATCATCACCATGACCATCACCATATTGTAATGAGAATACACTAAGTGATGACTTTATAGTTGATCTGTTAGAAACTGTATCTCAGTTTTTCTGGCAACAATCCTATCAGGTCAGTAATACTGTCTTTGTTTTATAGATGAAGAAATTGAGACTCAGAGAGGTTCATTTGTTCAAGGTCACAGACAGAGGAGGCATTTGAACCCAGGTCTTTCTACTCCAAATCCATCCCTTTAACCACTCATAATACCACCCTTATGGCCTTACAGTACCTCCTGGGGTACGGGATGATGATGACCTGTTTGTCAATTACAAGCTGGTGACTTTAATCAGTGCTGGAATTCAATTTAGAGATGAAATTACCTGACCCCAGAATAGGCTGTTGTTCACATTTGAAAAATAAGAGAAATAAAGGTAACTTGGTTTTGTGACCAAATGTCCCAAGAAGCTCAACTGTGCTGGAGGATAACTTATTCTCTGTGGGATTGGATCATAGAAGAATGCATCACAGAAACATCTGCCAATGGACAATGTCGTATTATCAAGCATGGTTCTCCACACCCCCTCCCCACTCCCACTTCTTAAAGTATACCTTTTAGTTTAGTGTTCTTTGGTACCAGTATCATTTCTAATAGTACAAGTTATACCTATTCAAAGTTAGCACTTCTCCAGAGGAGGAGCTGGGTTGGGGTCAGAATGAACGACCTCAACTCCTTACCCAGTTCTTGGTCTGATGGCTCGATGTTATAGCCGTAACCAACAAAGGTCCGAACCGCTTCACGAAGGCTGTCCCTGTTGGACTTCTTCGTACGCTCATTCAGTAATGCATATGGCACGAGACGGGGGTTTCTTTTGTTCTTCAAGTCCTATGTGAAGCCAGAGATAAGAAGCTCTGAGAAAATACATTTCATCTTTACAAATGGCTTGCCCACTCACATATCCCCAGCCAGAGCCCTGGCTTCTTCACATCGGTCCACCAGTTCTTCCCCCAGTGCCCTGATAATTAGCAATATGAAAATATGAAAATATACTACTTCTCCTACAGGATTAAATGTATAAATAAAAAATTTTTACTAATGTTCAAAGCTAGCATTAAAAAAGACGTTTTAATAATGTCAGCCTGTGAATAAAATTAAGTGTCATGGAATTGGTAAGAAACCTTCATTCCCAAGACAAAGCAGATGGAGATTTACACTGACTGTTCCCCTATGGAAGATCCTGACATGATTTACACTGTTACAGACTCCTCACAACAGCCTTGTAACAGAGAAACAAAACGGAGAAACATCAGAAAAGGTGACAGAGCCCTGCTGAGTCCATTTCACTGTAGTAGGCACACATTTGTGTCCAAGTCCTCCTCAGTCCCCCAGGGAGGTTGAAGACAATGGTGACAACTGCAGAGATAAGTCATCATCCACAAGTATGCCTTACATGCTTTCTCAAACCCCTACCTACCCCTGCCCACCATGGTGCCCACAGTGTGGTCTCCCTGGCTTCTAGACATGTGCAGGTTCTGAGGCTCAGGTATGAATGAACACATGTGCACACAGCCACCTCTGAGCTTCCCCGATACTAACCCTACTACTTACTGAGATGAGAGAAGCATTTCAAGAGAGGTGGGCCTAATGGTTGGGGGTCCAAGCCTGGCTCTAAACTCCACCTAAGCTGGGTCCTGGCCCTGGACTGAAGTAAGGGGGCACAGACTCCCTGGCAAGCTGGATTGCCCCTGCCCTGGGCTAACTTCCCTTCCTTTTCATTCTCAGTGGTAGACACTTGGGCCCATCCCAGGAATTCTGCTGAGCTGTGATGTTGATTTGCGTGGGCCTTAACTGGGCCGTGGAGTGTGGCATGAAAGTTCAGCTCCCCACGATCCAAGGGAATCAGGGAAGATGCAGCCAGTGGGCACCTACACAGGGTGACGTGACCGTAGCAAACCAGACTAACCAAGGTAAGCCTATCCATGTCTGCGAAACTGGAATTGTGCCTGGAGTTAATGTCAATGTGACCACTACAAACTCCTTCCAGTCCCATGACTCTGTAAACAATGAATGCACAGAGGCATGAGGGATAGAGTGCAAGGGGAACCTCCGTCTTCCCATCTAACGCCCACCGATGCAGAATTGCACTTTGAGGGATGGTCACGTCTCCTGGCTTCTCCAGCACGTCTGACCCAGGACTGCTCACCTGCTGAACGCCATAGGTCCATCCTTGTTTTATTCTGTCTTTTGCCCAAACATTATGTGCATTTTCTGCGAGCTTATCCACTAAAGTTTCTTGAGGAGGTAACAGCTTCACATCAGATAAATCCAAAGGGGCTGGCTTATAGCCATTGGACATCATGTAGCTATAAGTAAATGGGAAAAATATATATTTTGTAGAGATCTGCATATGACTCCCCCATTCCAGATTTTAGACCAACAGCACAAGGGAAGAACACGATGAAAATACGGCTCCCGTCACAGGTTCTCCTTTTGGCATAATGGGGAGCTCAGCTCTATGTCAAGTCCTCAGATGAAGCCCCTGACCTACCACCCTTTTTTGCCAATGTGTGTCACAGGTTCAAAGGAGGCTGTTGGAGAAAGTGGGTGGTCAGTGTAAACCCATCTTTATTTCTAAGAAAAGTGCTGAAGCGCCCTACAAATGATGGGTCCCTTCGGTGTACTACACCATCATCCGGAAGCTACTTCATCTCACTTCAGAGACACAAAAGGTTACAAACCAGATTGGCAAGGACAGGACCTTGAGCCAAATGATTTCTTATAAATCAACAAAGGATGATCACTCTGTCTTAGGTAGCTACACCTTTGCTTTGGGAATTAAAATAATATAATCATGACACCAGAGAATTTGTGAGGTTGAAGTGACCTTCATGGTGAGCTGTCCAGTCCAGGACCACAGACTCAGATGCGTGGATTTGATAGATAGTTTGATAGATGGGAAAAAGCTCAGTATGAGTCCAGGCAGGTGCACCACGTGAGTGTAAAGGACCAGGTACGTGGAGACTCTCAGGAGAGCAGCTGAGCATAGCCGTGTGGGAACGTGAATCCAGAGGAGCCATGGCACCAGGGCCACTGGCTGCCCAGATCAGGGCCAGAACCTAAATGTGATGACTTGCAGACCAAGGCTCACTCTACCCAGCAGCCTCTGAGCAGCGTGAAGCCTGCTCATGCTGGAAGCCTCTACTATAGCATAAGATATAGCCTCTTATATGCTCGCTTTGGCAGCACATATACTAAAATTGGAACGATACAGAAAAGATTAGCATGGCCCCTGTGCAAGGATGACATGCAGATTCATGAAGTGTTCCATAAAAAAAAAAAAAAAGATATTGCCTCTTAACCACCTTTCTGGGATGCCTGATCTTGGGCAGAGTCAACATGTGTTGACTGCTGGGCACTGACCTGGCAGGCCTTGGCCAGCAGGCTGCCCCTTGGATATGTGGCCCTCAGCACTGGGAATTGCCTCTGAGAGTGGTGCTTGGCAGTTTCCGAGTTTAACCGGAAAGAAGGGAAAGACAAGCATTTGACCCAAGCTGGCACTGCCTTGGCTCATAAGTAATGACGACACCTGGTGGGAATGCGTGCATGTGAGGGCAGGCGAGCGAGCACGCCAGCGGGTGGGCCGGGGAACGCACACCGGAGCGGGTGGAGCGCGTGGCTCTCGGTGAAGGTACGGGGTAGGGAGAGAAGGACACAGGCAGGTCGGGGGCAAGTTGACTCTTGACAGAGATGCACATTTGCACAAAGGATTTATAAAGCTGGTCCGGTGCCAGGGGAGGGAATCTGCTATGGCTACCAAGCTCCTGTGCCAACCAACTGCTCTTCTTACAGACAAAAGACAGTGTGTCCATATGAGTGCTGCACCTCCTGGCAGGAGAGTCCAGGCAGCACCGAGAGGGGAAGCCTGAAACAGACTTCAGGCCTGGGGTTTCAGCCCATCTACGTACCTAGAGGAGCCATTCTGAGCCTCTGCTAGCAAGTATCTGGGGCTGTCCCTGCCTCTGTCCATGAGCCTCCCACCTTCCCAGTTTAAAAATTCAGACTGAAGCATTAAAATCTTCAACTATTAAAAAAAGAATCACCTACTTTTTGGGTAATTTAACTTTCTTGAGATCCTCCTCAGCATCCAGATTAACGTGAGCAACGTGGCACCCCAGGGCCAGGAGAGTCCTGTGACATGACAGAGGGACAAAGCAAGATAAAGGGCAGCAAGAACCCGAACCTGCATCTGAGTTGTTAAAAGCAGACAATAATCACTTAGACCAGAGGTCACCAACTTTTTCTGTAAAGGGCTAGATAATAAACATTTCAGGCTTTATAGTCCACATGTCCCTGTTAAAACTATTCAACTCTGCCACTATTAAATGAGAACCGCCACAGACATGGTGTGAACCAATGAGCTTGGCCTTGTTACAATAAAACTTTATTTGCAAAAAGAGTTCAAATTGGCCTTGAGCCATAGTTTGCCAATCCTGATTTAGATGATAGCAAGCATAAGAACACAGAAAAGAAGTTTGTTAACAGACACGTATTTTCTAGTTTACATATTTGCATTAGGACTGTAATCCTGCTTCTCTGATTCTGCAGAACAGATAGGATCCTAATAGCAAATCCACATGTCAGCCAGTATTTACTGTTGCTCCTTGCAGGGTTGAGCTGAGCCCCACACGATGAGGCACCGAGGCTGTACCCTCAGGAGGCATTAGTGACTGAAGACATCACCCATGTGAGCCCATGGGACACGGCGCCGTGACAGTACAGCTGCAGCAACAGAAGCACAGTGTGGAAACATCCTGCACTGATGACTAGACAGCAGAGAGATACAGTGCTGAGAGAGGAGGTGAGAAGCACAAAAGGAATTCAAGATGGGACATATAAACTTGGGCTAAAAAAGTTAAGGTTCAAATTAGGCTTTTAACCATGGGTGGATCACAGAAAAGCTAAAAATTATTTTTAAATTGAGTTTTGGTGAACCAAACCATGTTTTCCCATTGGTTTTTAGAAATGCCCTATCCTTTTTGTTTTTTAAGTAATAGTTGTCTCTTTTAATCATTACAACAATCATCTAGCAAAAAGTACTATTATTTTCCCCAATTTCTAGGTGAGGAAGTGGAGACTTGAGAGGCTCAGCGGTTCAGTTTCAGCCGGACCTAAAACCCACTATACGTCTTATGTTTTTTTCTTGATTTAAGATGAACTACAAGGGCCACTTGGTCCTTTGATACTAAGTTTCTCTTCTTTTTGTCTGCCTACCTTTTCCCTGCCCCTGGCAAACAGCAAATGGTTTCTAAACGAAATATACTTGGTGGGTGTGTTGTTCACTGAGCTCAAGCCTTGTGAGGCATGAATGATCACCATCTCTGATAATTTATTGGAAGGCATCATGTTTTCAGGAGACATAACTGTAGTTAAGTTACAAGGCATTAAATCATCCACTGTTTAGCCCAAACTTAATTTAATTTAGATGCTCACTTTAAGGTTTCAGTTGACATTTGTAGGTTATAATTCTTCTCAGTTTCGGGCAGCTTGGAAAACTCCACAAGGCAGGGGTGTTGTCTTTTATTGTCATCCCGCATCTAGGTGACAACATAAAAAAGAATCTAATTTAAGTTTTGACAGGGGACACTGCCTTGGAAAACAGAAAAGGACACATTTTGAAACATGGCCCAGGCAATTCGTATCAGGCAAGACAAAGCTATTTGTTGATAGGCAAATGGATTATCTTCTCTCTAGTAAATGATACACACAGTTCCCAAGTTGCCAGGAGTGTGTGCTCCGTGGGTTTGTTTCTAGTCAGGTGTCTGCATTCAGAACATACTTTCCCAGAGAAGCAGTTTCACAGACGGTGGTTGTGTTCCTGCCTGTCCCAAATTCATGGAACTATAATGCTACTGCAGGGTAGATTCTTCAGAAGATAAAGGACTACAGAATCTGGACCAGCATTGTCCAACAGAAGTATAAAGTCAGTCACAAATGTGAACCACATTTGTAATTTCAAATTTTCAAGTACCCACTTGAGAAAAGCAAAAAGACACAGGTGAATCTATCTTTAATAATGTATTTTATTTAACCCAATATATCCAAAATATTACTATTTTAACAAGTAATTCATATCAGAAGTTATTTCTGAGACATTTTAGTTTTTCATAGCAAGTCTTTAAAATCCGGTGTGTGTTTTATACTTACAGAGCTTCTCAATTCAGACCAATCACATTTCAAGCACTCAGTAGCCACATGTGGCTGATGGATGTTGTTATGGACAATGCAGATCCAGATGTTAACTCATTCATTCGACAAACATCTGTTGAGTATCTACTATGTGGTAGGTACTAGGCTAGATGTTGAGAGTTCAGTGCGAGCTAGGATAGCTCTAGCCCCATGGACACAGTCTAGTTGGATGGGAGCAGTAATAAAATAATCATAGAAATAAATGTAAAATTATAACTGTGATTACTTCTAAAGGAGAAGATTGTGGTATTATAAGAACATACAGCACAGAGGTGGTCATTTATAAGGAGAATATTTTATGGTAGCTCTACCAGTATGTAAGGTTAGGGTGCAGGGACCTTTTTAGTAACTAAGATGGAACGTGCATAATTTGAGAGTGTCGGCATCTTAGTAAGCTTCAGAGCTCACCTACCCTGCCTTCAGATATGACCTTATACAAATCACAGAACAAAGTCAATTTACATCCTCTTTGAAAAATGCTTTCTAGTGAAAGAGATTCCTTAACCTCCTCTGAGTGGCCATTAATCTTAGCGATACATCTGAAAACCATGCTAAACAAATTCTAATGAAAAACAATGAATCAGCCTCTCCACCACCACGCAGAGAGGACAGCTTTTTCGGAAGGAAAGGGAGACGCAAACTTTTTGAAGGAGCGCTGAGAAACAACTGCACACTATGCCCCAAAGAAAGGACCCCAGCATTGGCGAGAAAGAAGGGGGACGTGCTGCTCATTCTGTCTGGGCAGAGCGGGTCTCCCAGCTCTCCGGTCCGCACCAGACAAGCCACCGAGCTAGGCTGCTGCTGAATGCGCAGAAGCTAGACAGGTGGCAGTAAGGAGGAGCGAGTATGGGCTCATAAAGCGCCCTTCCTCATGGGAACCTTTCAAGAACCCTTCCAGGTAACAAGGCCGTCCACCCTTCAACCCAGCCTGGCCACTGGAACACACCTACCTTGCCAAAAGTCCAGCCCAGCTCTATTTTATTCATTCCCCAAAGCTCGTGGATGTTTTCAGCCAGTCTGTCTCGGATCTTCTCTAGGTGGGGTGGCAAAACAACCTAGAAGGAAAACGAACAAGCAAGAAGTCAGAAGAACCAGTATCAGCTGCACTGACGTCTACCATGGGCTCCGTATGGATCCGGTGCCCGAGAGGGGCTGCTTCCAGGGAGTCCTTCCTCCCAGGAGGAGCTGCACTGTTCCAGCCACACCTGCTTGATCCAGATGCCTTCCGAGATCCCGCCCTCTCTTGGCTTCCTCTTTGCCCAACCCCCTCCGTGTTCTCTGCAGGTATCTGTGCTGCATGTTCTTCATGTGTGAATTCCTCCCTGTCTACACAGACTTGTAGAAACATTCTCGCCTAAAGCGTGCCTCTAGCATTTACTTGTGCATAATGCTCATTTTGTATTTATTGCAATCAGACTTAAAAATATATATACCTGCTTCTTACCTCAACTCAGTTGTGAATTCCCAAAGAATATTAAAATATTTTTGCCTGTGCTTCATACAGTCTGTGGTAGAGGCTTGCATGTAGCAAGTACTCAACTTGTTCACTGACTGATAAATCCTTAAAGAGGTCAACCTACACATATGGTAGCGACATAAAGAGTAACAGTTGTTCATATTACATGATAGTTCTATAGAGCTTATGGTAAGAATGGTTCAAAGACAACAAAGAAGAAAGGCTTCGCTGTATCACTTGGTCCACATGGGCTGCTGCCTGTTGACAACTTGAACCTACCTGGCTGGTGTCAATGGGGCACGGGATGAAAGAGGCTTGGGAGAGGAACTGGGTGGTACCCAGCAGATCTCTAACACCTTCAGAGTCACGTTTATATTCTTTGACAGGCTCCAGTCTCATCTTTTCTTTTGGAAGTAAGGCTTCATAGCAAGGGGCATAGCCAGAGGGAGGCAGGAACTTAAATTCTCCATGACGTCCACCCATGAGGAAACGTACTCTGTCATTTGGGGAGACCAGGAAGAGAGAGGTTAAAAATATACCCCAGCCCAAATAAGTGAAAATTAAAGATCAGTTCCCCTGCCCCCAAATTACTCTGTTGGGAAGTGACTGAATTCAAATTCAGCACAGCACACATACTGAAGGGCTCAACGAGGCAGCGGAGAGAGACCACAGTGTAAATGTATGACCCTCGGGTGACCCACGTCGGCCAAGTTCTTAAAAGTTAATTTATGCATAAACATCACTAGATTTAAAAATTCATATTTACCCTTATGATTTACTCTTGTAGGTAAATCATCACTACAAATATTACAAGAGTATTGACAAGAATAACAGCAGTAATGATATTCTCTGAAAAGATCATATTGAAGTTACAGCATGAGAATTTCAAGCCTTTTTACTTGAAATTTCTCACATGTTGATTGCACACAAATGGTATATATGCCAGGGGATTTTAAAAGAGGCAATACATGGCCCAGGCGGCCGCTCCCCCAACGCAGCCATATGAGGGTGACTCTGAAGAAGCTTGAGCAGGTGGCCACAGCCACGGAGGGCCAAATGGGCACCTGGCATCTCCTCGCCGGGGCCCCCCCACCCTGCTGGCATCCAGGCCTGACACTGGGTCACTGCAGCAGGGAGCACAGGTATCCCCCACGGAAGGGGGAAGACACTTGGGGGCTCACCATAGTAACAGGCTCTAAATGTCAACCATTAAAGTCTTTCAATATTTTAATTCAGCATCATACATATAGGTTAGGGTTAGACCCCAGAGCTCCTCCAGGAAGGAGACGGTAAAAGTGTACAATTTCAAAATGACACTTTATATGCTTTTAGGTTTGTAACTAGAAATATAGCAAATCAACTGCAACCACATTATATTGGTGAGGATATATGACCACAGTTTAAGTAACTAGAACACGGCAAAGATACGTAGCCCTACAGGGTTAACAATAATTTCACATGGGAAAAATCAATACATACACACGGCATCTTCCCACAACACTCACCCCTCCCTCTCTCTGTTGATCAGCTAGTTACTGAGCCCACAGGACTTGCATGGTTCTCTGCACTGGGAATCCAGCAATGAACAGAGTACAGGTTCCTGGTGTCCCAGAACACGCATCCAACTAGACAAGTAGGCATAATTACTGCTTGGGATTCACTGACGAGGGAGTAAAGGGGGAGATGTGAAATCACTTAGGCAAGGGCAGGATCCTAGACTGGAGTCGGGGAAGGCCTCCGAGGGGAGACGTGTGAGCTAACCCTGTGTAGTAAGGAAGAGCGAATGAGCTCAAATCAGGAGGAAGAGCATTCTAAGCAGAGGAACAGCACGTACAAAGGCCCTGAGGAAGGGAAAGGCTCAGGTGGAGAGCCCAAGGGGCAGGAGGGAGTGGGCCTAGATCAGGCAGGACCTCTGAGCCGTGGCAAGGAAACAGAAGTTTATTCCAGGTGGGAAGGTTCTGACAGATTTTGAAGAGAAGAAACACCATGTTCTCCTAGCTGCCCTATGCAGACAGGTCTGCGGCATGAGGGGCCACCAGACACCAACCTAGTCAGAGTGGGAGAGGTGAGGGTAGGCTGGGCCGACGTGATGGCAGCCAAGATGGAAAGCAGCAGCCAGATCCCAGTTTTGTTTTAGAATTGGGATCTTCTGGAATTGCTGGTGGAGTGGATGGAGCGGGGAGTCTGTGTGTGGAAGGGGACAAGGCATAAAGAGGGAAGGTCATGAGTGCAGAGGCCTCACAGCACCACTCCCCTGGCCTCACTTCCTTTAACCATGGTATCCTGGCAGGCACCTTTGCAGCCCGGTCTCAGTGTCAGCCGAGTAATTATGATGGTGGAAATAGCCTAATTACGAAACAAAAATAAACATCTGAGAGACACTAAGTTATTTTTCTTCTCAATACAAATTCTTTATCCAAACAGCATTTTAGAATGCTGTCTTAAAATTAATTATAGAAATCACACGAAACCTCCCACTTTCCCATTTTAAAGTACTAACCAGTGATATAGAATTAGAACCACAATTGTCCCTTGTGAATGTTCCTACATTAAAGGTTATGTAACAGGGCACAATCTATGTGTATCAAACATGAACAATGACATTAAAACAAAATCGAGTCATTTGCCTGCAGTGTTACTAATTTGGTGAACCTTCAGACATAATGACTGAGCCCTAAAATTATTTACTGAGGGCTTCCCAATTCAACTGCAACATAGCAGGTTCTGTGGGCTGCCATGTTGAAACTGTGGGTTAAAACTAGATCTTTTTGAGCAAAGAATGAGTATGGGAAGTTTTCTGCCTCCCTCTTCTCACTGGAATCCTCCCCGGGAGAAGCCGAACGCCCGGGAGCTGGCGCGGCTGGTGTGCTCTCTGTTACTCACTGGTGCTCGGATTCCAGGCACAAGTAGATGCTCTCCTGCCAGGATTTCCAGGGCGGGACTTAATTATTCATGAGCTGTCTTGCCAGTTCTGCTTAGTTTAAAATTTTCTCTTATGTTTTAAAATCTGTTTTCATCTTCTGAATGGATGACGAATCAAGAAGCATGGAGTTCCGTGCCACGCTTAAGGAGAACAGTGCTTTCTGTTTCTACATTCAGTTATTAAAAGAAGAATGATAATTTCATCATAAATCTTAACCTTATCTCCTCTAATGGCCACGGAAACTGTAAAATCAAAAATCAACATAGCCAGAAATGAGTGTTTACTGCTTACTGGAGTCTTGGTCTCCAAAAGCCATTCGCTGTGCTTCTGTGGCGGAAGGAACAGGCCTGGGCACTCCCAAGGCCCTGCCAGGAGCCCTGCCCCTCAGCGCACCCACCGTCTGTGGTTCCCTCCCTTGCTGCCCAGAGTCTGTGGGAAGGGGCCCGACAAACCACCCCGGTCCCGGTGGTCCCTGTCAGCTCCCTGTGGGAGAGCGGGGCGGGCTAGGTCAAGGGAAATAACTAGGACAAAATACAGGTTTGAAGCAAACCACTGAAAGAAAGAAAGAAAATCTCTGAAATCCACTTTAAGCCTTTGAGGAGACGAAAACGGGATCCCCTCTGTCTCACAGGTTTCACGGAGGTTCCAAAGGCAGATAATCAAGAGGATACAAGGATCCATCAAAAACGTATGAACCCAGTACAGCTTTAAGCCCGCCATATACCTCCACACTGATAAGAAAGGTAAAGAACTCCTTTGGAGAAAACTGTCCTAGACAAACAGACAGAAGTTCTCTCCCATCTGAAGTCACATGATGAGGGCTTTAAGGAACTATGCAGGAACTGGCAAGTGTTCCCTGGAATTTAGTGAAAGCCGGGCTTGTCTGGCGACAGCAGAGAGGGACTGAGAGAGAGAGCCTCACGGCGAAGAGCAGACCTTCTGCCCAGGGTGGGCCAAGGGCTTGCTCCCGGGGGGCCCGAGAGCACACAAAGGAGCCAGCGGTCAGCCACCCGGGAGGGATTATGTCCAGAGGCAAATGACTGAGCAGAGACCAGAAACCCACGGCTGGGGAGGGAGGAGGCCGCTGCAGGGGGTCGTGGAATGTGGGGGAGCGTCCGGGGCCGGCCAGAAGGGACCAGCCCGCAGAGGTGGTGAATCCTGTGTCAAAGGAACGCTAGTTGAAAGCTCCCAGCCTGCAGGTCTCCAGGAAAACGACAGAAGGGCCCCAGAGGAGAAAGCAGCGGCAATCACGTGACTGCTCTGCTCGGGGCTGAGCCGCCGCACAGCGGCACCAACCGCACAGGCCGTGCCCTTCCCCAGCCACCTCGCCGCCGGGCTCCACTCCAGAGGGGCCTGAGCCAGGAGTGCGCAGCCGCAAGGAGCCTGACCCATGGGGCCCAGAGGAAAGACTGCAGGCCCTCACTGGGGAGGGCTCAGACTAGCAGGATGCAAATACGGAGTTTACAAATTCAAGTAGATGGGAGCTGTAAATGACTGTCAAGGTTGTTCTTGTTCTTTAAAGGAGTAATAAGGGCTGACCCTGCCCAGGAACTTATCCGGGCCCAGAATTCCAGCACCTGGGTTTGGAGGGGTAGAAAAAGAAATAGCAAAGTCATACCTACCTAGTCTACTTCTTAAATTCATTACCCGACACTGTTTCTCTTTTAAATCCTTTGCCTCATTCCTAAATGAGAAATTTCAAACGAAAGTCTCTAGGTGTATTCTTCCCTGCTTCTTGGGTTACACGAATCTCCTAGCATCACAGGAAATATTAAATTTAAATAAAAAGATAATTTAAAAATTGAGTTCATTAAAGTTAGTTCTTCTTTAGCCTCGGATTTTTCTCTACATTAATGGATTCTAAAAATCAATTTCATTCATCAATTTCATCTCTTCCACTAAAGTAGTTGTATCATCTTCTGGGGTTCTTCCTATAACTCAGTCCATCAGCTCTCAAAGGGTTTTTTCTGCCTAAATTGATTACAGTAAGCAACTGTGTCCTTAGATTCCTCCACTTCTTCAGAGATGAGCAATAGTTTCAGTAATAGCCACCCAGAGGAGTGAAGTTTTGGGATATGTAGAGGAATTATTAATTTACTTGTCTGATTTTGAAAACAGCAAATTGTATTATTAAAAAAATCCCCACTAGCATTTTCAATTTCACCTTTTGAGATCTGTGCATTTTTGCTTGCCAATTTGCAGAAGAGATGAGAATACCGATCGCAAATTTCAAGATTTGAAAGACTGACTCATCAATAAAAAATACAGTAAAAATCAAGACAGCTCAATAAGGCTGACGAGCTTTCCTTACTCATAGCTTACTAACAAACACGTGAGGTCACTTCAGTCTCTGGGCTAGAAGTCTCATTTCTCTTATCTGCTGCTGAATCCCTCCCAGAGAGCTGGGACAGTGTTCCAAAGAAGAAAAGGATACAGGCTGTGATTATGAGGAGAAAGAATTAGCAAGCCTATGCTGACCTGGATTCTACTCATAAGTCATGATTCATAATTGCATCTTTAGTCCATGCCACTGAGATGCGAGAATAATGTGAGTTATGTTCGTCCCCACATCCATATTTCTTTCTGGCCAGTGTTTGGTGAGAGCCTGGGGCAATCCAGCGAGTGCTCACTACATTCCACACGGAGGTATATCATCTCAGCAATAATTTCCACAGCACTGACCACAGGAAGCCAGCAATAGCTAAGCTGTTGGTCACCAAACCTGAGCCAAGTCCGGTGGATACCAACAGAAACAAACAACCCACACAAATACAAGCCACCTTTGGATATGGTTGCTTTTATGAATTAGAAAGGGCTGTTAAAAGAGTTATGTAAGGCAATTAGATCTATGGGGAGTTTACAGTTATAAAATATATTTTAAGACAGTGATTAACTCAAATTTCTGCAAAACAAAGAGTAGCACCCAAAATTCACTATGTAGTGAGGCTTCTGTGTGATGTTTTCCGCGTGGTTTGTGTCATGATGCCATTTTGCAGGGTGAGATTCCCTCGCACGAGCAGCTTCAGTGCACCTAAGTAACGCAGTCTTTTTGGGTGGGTTCCAAAGTACACATGCCTCATCCGAAATTCTGTCCTCTAAAGAACAGGGCCGTCACACTGAGACCCTACTGCACTAATAATACCATTCACAAACAAACTCCCCTGGGAAGAAGACTAAGGCGGCACATTCGTGCAGAGTGCATATTGATTTGCGGATTTTGTTAGTAATGACTCATGCTTCCTTTGACTTCCCTGTGGGTAAATCTAATTGAAAAAGATTTTTGCTCTTCAGTGATGACTGGCAGAGCCATCCTAATCAGGTGTTATTAACAATGTGGCTTGTAATTATAAAAACAATTGTAGGGTCACAAATTCAAGACTACTATGACCTCAGTAAAGACCATTCATTATGGGGAAGTGAGGCTGTAAAAGAGAAATCTAATTTAGAAGCCACACAGAAGTTGAAAGTAAGTATGAGAAACACTTCTGAATGCTTCTCTGATGGGAGAAACCAGGCAAGTATTCTACCATATTGGGTGAGCACAGTAATTTATTTTCAATTTTATTATTAAAGACATTTATTTTCAGTAAGTTCCTTTAATTAACTTGGCATCAATATCCTGGTTTCTCTTTCTAGCTTTTTGCACAATTGAACTAACACAGTAGAGGAGCTGCTTTATCAGCCGATGTAAGAGTTAAGCATTGTTACCTGGATCCCATCTGCTCACAAATGAGCAACACTGCTTCCCAACACAGGACCAGCAATGACCTTGACAAAGATATCATGGGGTAGACTGAACGGGCTTCAGTAGAACCTGTTTCCCAAGTATGCAGGCAACTGTGATCCCATCTCTCCTCAGATCGTATCATGTTGTGAGACCCGCAGACGGGAGTATGTCAGAGGTGATACTTGCCTGATAGAAGCCTTGAGCCCTGGGCACTACTTCTGACTTACTGCTTGTTCAGTTGCTATAAGCAAGAAGCTCTCATATCTAAGGAGTTAACTTTTTAAGTCAACACGTCTGGACCCTTTAGTTCCTTAAATTATTTCAGCAATTGTGCCTTATAAATGGGTTAGACATCTCACTTTTCAATCTTGGAACTCTGCTTCTCTTTCTCCTGTACTGGGAAGGCTGCACGAGCTGCTGACCTAGACACAGGATGCTAGAAATGTCTTCTACATGAGGATATCTTTCAGCCACCTGTTTCTTCACCTGCTAGCTACAGTTCTTTGCCAAGAGAAAATTTCTCAATATCCTCACACACACTCAAAAATCCTGTCTCATTTCTCTGAGGTAGATTGGATGCATGAGTTAATGATAAAAAATAAATTAGCAATGGGTGAAAGTACAGGATAGGGAATGTAGTCAATAATATTATACTATCTTTATATGTTGGCAGAGGGTAACTACACTTACTATGGTGAGCATTTAGTAATGTATATATAATTGTCAAATCACTGTGTTGTATACCTCAAACCTACATATTATTATATATCAACTGTACTTCAATAAAAAAATCATGCAACATGCGAGGTCGGATGTACTGTTCCCTAAATGCAGAACACTTGGAAGAGCCCATTAGCTGGCAAACTGGAAAGGACCCCCT
Organism: Phataginus tricuspis; assembly: GCA_029783875.1. NCBI lineage: Eukaryota > Metazoa > Chordata > Mammalia > Pholidota > Manidae > Phataginus > Phataginus tricuspis. The sequence continues at coordinate 22,392,622 of JAQQAC010003584.1, read as the reverse complement.
TCTCAAGAGATCTGCCTTCTAGTTAAGTACTTCTTGCAGATGAGATTGCTTGTAAACAAGGTGTACTTGCTCTGCAAATAAGTAACACCCAGTGAGTAGGAGGTGCTAAAAATAAACAGAGAAGGAAAGGCCACTGATACTGGGTGCCCAAGGCCATTACCTATCCAGGCAAGTGTGGTCCTGAGAAATGACTACTCAAAGTGGCCTTATTTCTCCAGAGAAGTCACTCAGTCAATAGGTGGAGGCCCAAATGCAATGGTATATTTAGATTACCACTCATTCTCTTTATTCCCAGGGAATGGAGTGGGGAAGATGTACAACGGGGCTTACTCTGGTTTTCCTCCAATAGCCAGAGGGTCTTTGTCCCAACTGGTTTTTGCCCTTACAGTGCCTGCCTTTCAATAATGCTCCTTGCTTTCTACAGGCTCCTTAAGGATGTCAATGAGGAACGGTCATGTTATGCCACACCTAGAAAGGGAGAACTGGGGTGGAATTCCCATGGAAATATCCTCAACACTAAAGAACTCTCAACTCTTCAGATCATAATCCCAGAGGCTGATGTAAGATTCTCTGGCTTAAATCTGTAATGAGTAAATATGAAACCTTAGTAAAATTTACTATAGTCATTCTCTGTTACAAGGATCTTGAACAATGATAATGTTTAATGTCAATATATTATAACCATTTACACGAATGTGTATAAGTATGTATGTGTATGTATGTGTATACTGTTGTCACTATGTATGTTTACAAACATATATTACTGTATTCTATGTATGTTTGTGTACCTGTGGTCAAATTTCAAAGGTTGAATATAATTTCCAAAGGGTAATTCTTTATTCCTAAATAGTTTGATTTAAACAAATTATTTTTTAATCCTTTATTAGCAAATATATGCAGTCCTTGGTTTATCCATCTACATGAGGTGCTGAGGCCTATCACAGTGGTGTCACCCTGGAAATCCCATTACTTAGATGTTTGGGGCTCTGAGATGGTTTCTTTGTGGTCCCAGCTCTAAGTATCTGCTCTCCACAACTCTCCTCTTTTCCTGGCCCTTTCCAATGGTTTCCATGGAAACCAGTGTGATTCTAACTATATTGACTCTGGCTTCACACAGAATTGACTGTGATCTTTAACAAGTAGGGATCAAGAAGGACTAAGAAATTTTGAGAAAGCAGAGTTATAATGGGGTCTTGCCTTCCAGATGTTAAAATGTATTGTCAGAGTAAAATAATTCATAGAGCAGCCAACTGGTAAAAGGAAAGGGACAGAGCAATGAACATAATAGCTGGCCATACTATACAGAAAAACAGCAAGCAGATTATAAGCCCAATTTAATGTAAAAATATTGAGAGGTGTAACTAAAATGATTATCTCTGGGTGGTACGATTGCGGGTTCTTGGTATTTTCTTTGATTTGCATTACTTTTGTAAAAAGGAAAAACTTTAAAAACAATAGAAAATAATCTAAGTGTAAAAAAGTAAGTCACAAACTAGGAAAATATTTGCAACCAGTAGGACATTAGTTTAACAGCCTAATATATTAAAAATTGCCCCCAGAAGGATTAAAGATGGTGGTGTGAGAGGTGAGACAGAGGCTTCCTCCTAAAATCGCACATAATATGAAAATATAATGAATACGACTAATCCCGAAAGAGCAACAGGAAAGAGGGCTGAGCCAAACTGCATACACCTGGAGAAAAGAATAAACCTCACGGAACAGGGTAACCTACCAAAGCTCTGCCCCAGTGGGACCCAAGACATTCTCCCACTCCAGCTCACCGGTGGGAGGAAGAGAAATGGAGCAGGGAGGAAGTGGAGGCCTGTGACTGCTAAATACCTAACTCTGGAGATCTGCTCTGGGAGCCCAAACCTACATTTCATGGTGCTTTCATGATACTCTCGTGATTAGGGGGTTGGAAAGCTAAGACAGGAAGAATTCCTGGAGAGACAGGCCGCTTGTGGAAAGCAGAGATCCATATCTGGCTGCTCTAGGACAAAAGAAAGGTGGGCAGTCTGAGAGACTTCCTAACAGCAAGAGGGCTGCTAATGGTGCAAGGATTGCACAGAGCTTACTGCTCAGGAGAGAGGACAGGTAGACAAAACTGTCCTGGTGAACTCTGCCTAGCAGGTTGGGAACTTTATCTTCAGGTGCTCCAGCTCCCTGGCTGGCTACACCGTTCAAAGGATGCCCTCCATGATATGCAGCCTACTGCGCCTTTCTTTGGGCCAGCCCCACCTGGCTCGCA
>JAQQAC010003584.1:22373963-22386423 GCA_029783875.1 Phataginus tricuspis | reverse complement strand
TATACTCTGAAAACTATAAGACACTCAAGAGAAATTAAAGAAGATACCAATAAATGGAAACACATCCCGTGCTCTTCGATAGGAAGAATTAATATTGTTAAAATGGCCATCCTGCCTAAAGCAATGTACAGATTCAATGCAATTCCTATCAAAATACCAACAGCATTATTCAATGAACTAGAGCAAATCATTCTAAAATTCATATGGAACCACAAAAGACCTGGAATAGCCAAAGCAATCCTGAGAAGGAAGAATAAAGCTGGGGGGATTATGCTCCCCAACTTCAAGCTCTACTACAAAGCCACAGTACTCAAGACAATTTGGTACTGGCACAAGAACAGACCCATAGACCAATGGAACAGACTAGAGAGCCCTGATATAAACCCAACCATATATGGTCAATTAATATATGATAAAGGAGCCATGGACATACGATGGGGAAATGACAGCCTCTTCAACAGCTGGTGTTCACAAAACTGGACAGCTACATGCAAGAGAATGAAACTGGATTATTGTTTAACCCCATATACAAAAGTAAACTCAAAATGGATCAAGGACCTGAATGTAAGTCATGAAACCATAAAATTCTTAGAAGACGACATAGGCAAAAATGTCCTGAATATAAGAATGAGCAGCTTTTTCATGAATGCATCTCCTTGAGCAAGGGAAACAAAAGCAAAAATGAACTCATGGGACTACATCAAACTAAAAAGATTCTGTACAGCAAAGGACACCATCAACAGAAGAAAAAGGTATCCTACAGTATGGGAGAATATATTTGTAAATGACATATCTGACAAGGGGTTAACATTCAAAATATATGAAGAACTCACATGCCTCAACACCCAAAAAGCAAATAACCAGATTAAAAAATAGGCAGAGGATATGGAGAGACAATTCTCCAAAGAAGAAATTCAGATGGCCAACAGACACATGAAAAGATGTTCCACATCACTAATCATCAGGGAAATGCAAATTAAAACCACAATGAGATATCACCTCACACCAGTAAGGATGGCCAGCATTGAAAAGACTAAGAACAACAAATGCTGGCAAGGATGCGGAGAAAGGGGAACCCTCCTACACTGCTGGTGGGAATGTAAGCTAGTTCAACTGTTGTGGAAAGCAATATGGAGGTTCCTCAAAAACTAAAAATAGAAATACTATTTGACCCGGGAATCCCACTCCTTGGAATTTACCCAAAGAATACAACTTCTCAGATTCAAAAAGACATATGCGCCCCTATGTTTATCACAGCACTATGTACAATAGCCAAGAAATGGAAGCAACCTAAGTGTCCATCAGTAGATGAATGGATAAAGAAGAGGTGGTACATATACACAATGGAATACCACTCAGCCATAAGAAAGAAACAAATCCTAGCATTTGCAACAACATGGATGGAGCTGGAGGATGTTATGTTCAGTGAAGTAAGCCAGGTGGAGAAAGAGAAGTACCAAATGATTTCCCTCATTTGTGGAGTATAACAACGAAGCAAAATTGAAGGAACAAAATAGCAGCAGACTCAGAGACTCCAAGAAGGGACTAGTGGTTACCAAAGGGGAGGGGTGTGGGAGGGAGGGAGATGGGGATTGAGGGGTATTATCATTGGCACACATGGTGTGGTGGGGATCATGGGGAAGACAGTGTAGCTCAGAGAAGGCAAACGGTGACTCGACGGCATCTTACTACATTGATGGACAGTGACTGCATTGGGGTATAGGTGGGGACTTGATAATATGGGTAAATGTAGTAACCACATTGTTTCTTCACGTGAAACCTTCATAAGAGTGTGTATCAATAATACCTTAATAAAAAAATTTTTTTAATTGTCCCCAAAATTAATACCAGAAAGGTGGAGAAAACAAAATTAATGAAAATATTTGGCCAAAATAGTATGCAAGAAATAAAAAATGGTTAACCACATTGGTAATTGCATAAATAGGACACTAAAACTTTAAAATACAATTTTCTCAAATCACATAAAGAGAAAACTAAAAACTTTAAGATATAATTTTCTCAAATTGGCAGAGATTAGAAATAGCCAATAGTAGTAAAGGCAATGGGGATCCAGTCGGTTGGGTGTTCCCACGTGTTGCTTTAAATGATACTAAAGGCCCAAATCCTTTATTTGAAATATCTGAAGTTGTATTTCAGACTTCAGAATTCTTTAAACTTTTGAAATAGAAAGAAACTACAAGAGTATATATTAAATAGAACCTCCAGCCAGGTGAGGGGCTATGCTCCATAATCAAACACATTAATATTTCTACATTTAAACATGCAAATATTCACATGAAATAGAGTAAGTGAAAGGCAAAAAACAGCTTTGTTTCTGTTGATAACAGTTTTTGCCACAAAAATGAGTTTAGGTCAAATTCTGCAGTGAAATGAGTTCTGAGTAAATTTATGGTTTTTAGAGCTTTTTAGATCTCGAGTTGTTGATAATGAATTCTGAACTGTTCATACACTCTATCTGAAAATCTATTTGGCCACATGATTATAAATTTAGATTTTAAAAAGTTCCCACCTTTTGACCTACTTCTAGGGGGAACTAAACAGAAATGCAAAGAGTTATGCTCAAAGATCTTCATAATGATTTTATTTATAATAAAAATGGAGCCAGAATGAAAATCAAACAGAGTAATGGCTATACAATGGGATAGCCAAATAAAAGGATATTGTATGGCCATCAAATTTTTTTTTGAAGAGGATACGTAATGACTCAAGAAAAGGCTCATTACTTATTGCTGAATGAAAAGTAACCAGGACATGAAACTTCATATTCAGTGTGATGTCGATTAATAAAATACATGTATTTGTAGAATAAAAGACTTGAATAAACCAAAATAATAATAGAGAATATAGCTAATGCTGGGATCATGGGTAATATTTGCTGTCTTATTTATAACTATGTCTTTCAAATTATTTCATAATGAGCATGTAATCCTTTTTATAATTATTAAAGTAGTTTTCCACAAAAGATTTATCTTATTCATCTCACTAGTTATCTGAGGGTCTCATATGCCCTTGGCAGGAGTATGTTCCTCAAGCACATACAGAGTGAACAGCCGGGGTTGCTCTCCTGCTCTCATCACTGCTTTTTGTGGGGTGTTTGGCTCATGGTGCCGAAGCCCTGAAAGAGATTACCATGCTCTCCAGCTCACGGAGTGGTGGGGAACTGGGCTAACAGCTACTTTCCAAAAAATCACAGCCATAACTTACTTGACACCTGCTGAAAAGCTCACCACAGGGAAGAAGAGCCCGTGAGTATTGAAGTTCTCAAACATTCCTTGCACGGGCTGCCCATTGATGCGGAAAGAGATGCTGGGCACGCCGAGGTCAAGGCAACAGCTCACCACGTCGTCAGATTTCAAGAGGTGCTGGTTGACAGAGGCCACGGCTCGAGGTATGCGGCCTGCAGAGCAAAGGACAAGAGAATGCATGGGATACTGAAGGAGACGCTCACAGGCAACCCATAGGAAGTGGGGTGGTATGATGACGCACAGGAGCTCCAGACATGCTATTGCATTTGCAATGCAAGTTTGCTTTCCCTGTGCATGGTGAGCAATGAGACATGGTTTCCTAAGCTTGTGAATGGGCAGCCTGAGATGAGATGAGTCCTAGAGGAATCTGTCAAGCTGCCAGGAAAGAGAACGAACAAGAATTCCACCTGCTCAGTGTGTGCTCAGATTCTGGCTTTGCTGAGTGTGGGTCCTAGAGCGGGTTGGGCTGGGGTGGTGTGTGCGTGTTTATTCATAGGTGCCCAAAGACCTTGCTCTCTTCTGTCTCCTCTAAAAGATAAGGCCACCTTAGCACTGGATGCAGGAGCCATCACAGTGAATGATGGCATGGCCATCTGGCCATTAAACTATGCAGCATAGATTGCTTGTCTGTTTTAAAGAATTTTACTACTTTATAGAAGCAGGGAAGCACGCTGTCAGTTATTCTTTGTACTGGTGATTTTCTTTGCTGTTGTTGTGTATCTTATTCATAAGATGATTGGCCATGTCTCGATCTAAATTTAAGTAACAAGAAAGTCACCTCTCAAGTTTTCTATGTCACAACATACCATTCTAAAAGTCCTAAAAGTAAATTATCATCACCCTCCACCCATCATCCTACCAAGTTGACCGTTCTTTTGGGAATAGAGCAATGAAGGGTCAGAAGATATAGGTATTAAAATGGGATTTCAGGCAAAAAAAAAATTCCAAAAATGTATCTTATTTATTGATCATAGAAGTAATATATATTCATTATAAATATTCACCATTTATAAAAATTATAAACAAGGAAAAAAATGCAACTCAATAAAAAATGTTTCTACTCTTTCATACACACACATACATACACACTTTTCATCCAGACTGGGATACTGTAGGTTTTATAACTTGTTTTTCTACTTCTATCATAAATATTTGTTTGTATAATGAAATATTAAAACTAGATTTTATTTGGCTTCAGAATATGCATGAAAAGGTAATTTAAGAAAGATCTCCTTATGATGGGTAAGTTGTTCATACATTTTGTACATATACCGATGCTGTTGTAACATTTCTAATCTCGGCTTAGAATTACTAATGTTTTCGGTGGTCACGACTAGTCTAGTAACAGGTTCTAGACCAAGTGCTAGATTTTTAAATAGCGAAACTCTGACCTCTCTTAAATAAAAAAAGAAATATTAGGCATTCCCTCCTGTTTTTTTTTTTTGGGTGACTGAAAAAACCATGCTGTTTTCCCTTCCATCTGTCCCCACACAGTAAGGGGGCTCTATATTATCCCAGATATCTATAGAGTTTGGGGCTGAGGACGGAGGACAGAGGCTCAGTTCCTATCACTAAGAAACTCATAGTCTGGTGGGAAATAAACATTCAAATGAAGAATTACAACTCAGAATAATTGTTGGAATGAAAATATAAATGATGAGATACCTTCTAGAAGTACAGGAAAGTGCCCAGTTAGCATGGGAGCGTTGGACAAATTAAGACTTGAAGAATGAAATGTTCACTAGATAAATGAGAAAGAAAAGGATGTCCCAGACAGAAGGAATAGCTTATGCAAAAGGAATGTAGGGCATACTTGCAGAATGGCTAGAAGTTGGTAAGGCAGGAAGGTGGGGATTGACAGGGGCGGGATGAAGATGTGGCAGGGGAATAAAGCTGGACCGAGCATAGAGCCTGGGCAACCTGCACCACGACACTGCGACAGCACACGATACATTCAATGCCTGTTGGCAGATTAGCCTGGGATGGCCTCACACCCTGGTTTTGTAACTTTATACTTTGTTTCATTTGCTGAGACGAGGAGCAAGGACCTCATTGTAGGACCTACAGCTGACGTCATTTAAAACAACTCTAAGCTACACTTAGAAGTGTAAATTGAAGAGTGCACAGATTTGACACCTTTCCGATTTCCCCATCTGAGCCCACCGAGGACTCTCGCTCCTTTTATGGAGTTTAGATATCCCAGGTACCAGAATCTTTTCTTCCGTATCATATTCAAGTCTGTTGTGAAAGGCACCTATGATACTAAAACTCATGAAACCTTGCTATAATTGTCTCATTTAAAGACTTACTTTCCCATTTTGATGCCTTGAGAAGAGGAAGGATAGAGGGCAGAGTAGGAAGGCAAGATGGACACCTCCTTCTCCATCCCCCGCCGCCACACACATCAAGGAAGCAACCACAGCAAATACAATTAACCTGGAAAACGACCCGCAGACGGCAGGACAGACCACCCACCCACAGCGAGGAAGAGAAAACCCCCCACAGAAGGGTGAAGTGGCAGAACCAGGCTCAACAGGGACCCCAGCCCTCCCCCAGCCCAGCTGATTGGGAGCTCATGGGGCCCAAACCCTCCATGCTCCTCGCCGACAGCTCAGCCCTGGGCACTCGCCCATCCACGTGGCCCACTCAGCCCAGCAGGGTCAGAGGGAGGCCTTCCAGCTGGGCAGGCACCTGAGGGAGCCGGCTCCAAGCATTCCTTCCTCCTGCAGGCAGCTCAGCCTGGCCCTGCATGCCCCACCCTGCCCACCCCATTAGCCCAGCAGTGCTCGGGGCAGGCAGAGGGCAGCCCTGCCCACAACTATCCCAGCAGAAGCTTTGTTGTTCTGATCACAGAGAGCCGGCTGGGGCAAACTGCTGACCACGCAGACTGAGACAGAACACTGTCAGCAGACAGATGGAAAGGTGGCCCTGCCCGTAGCCCACCAAGAGCAACCGGGCTCCACACAAAGGAGAACCAGGCACCGGAGAGGAAAGGGTACTGAGCTTCTGGGCACCACAGGACGCCTTCTTCATGAAACCACACTCTCTATACTGGGAAGCATAGTAGATACGTCTAATACAAGGAAGAAACACAGACTCCTTGACAAATGAGGAGGCAGAGGAATACGTTCCAAACAAACCTACAGGATGACACCAGAAAAAGGGCTAAATGTAATGGAGATCACCAATCTTTCTGATAAAGATTTCAAGGTAACAGCCATAAATATTCCCACTGGTCTGCAGAAAAGTGCTGAAAACCTCACTGAGGACTTCAACAAAGGGAGGAGTTGAACAGAGCCAATTAGATCCAAACAATACAGTGACTGAAATGTTCATTATTTTATTGTTAGATTCCACAAGTAAATGAAATCATATGGTATTTTTGTTTCTCCACCTGGCTTATTTCACTGAGCATAATACCCTCCAGCTCCATCCATGTTGTTGCAAATGGTAGGATTTGTTTTCTTCTTATGGCTGAATAATATTCCATTGTGTATATGTACCATATCTTAATTCATTCATCTACTGATGGACACTTAGGTTGCTTCCATTTCTTGGCTATTGTAAATAGTGCTGCGATAAACATAGGGGTGCATATGTCTTTTTGAATCAGGGATTTTTTCTTCAGGTGAATTCTTAGAAGTGGAATTACTGGGCTGTATGCTATTTCTATCTTCAGTGTGTTGAGGAAGCTCCGCACTGCTTTCTACTGTGGCTGCACCAACTGACATTCCCATCAACAGTGAAGGAGGGTTTCCACTTCTCCACATCTTCACTAGCACTTGTTATTTCTTGTCTTTTCAATAGTGACCATTCTACCTTGTTTGAGGTGATATCTCATTATTGTTTTGATTTGCATTTCCCTGATGATTAGTGATGTGGAACATCTTTTCATGCACTTGTTGGCCATATGTATTTCTTTTTTGGAAAAACGTCTGTTCAGGTCCTCCACACATTTTTTAATTGGGTTATTTGTTTTCTTGGTGTTGAGGCATACAAGTTCTTTATATATTTTACCCTTATCAGATAAATCATTTATGAATATATTCTCCCACACTGTACATTAGCTTTTTATTCTGCTGATGGTGTGCTTTGCTGTACAGAAGATTTTTGGTTTGATGTAGTCCCACCTGTTCATTTTTTGTTTCCCTTGCCTGAGGAGATGTGTCCAGGAGAAAATTGTTCATACTTGTATTCAAGAGATTTTTGCTTATATTTTCTTCTAAGAGTTTTATGGTTTCATGTCTTACATTTAGGTCTTTAATCTATTTTGAGTTTACTTTTGTTTATGGAGTTAGACAATAATCCAGTTTCATTCTCTTGCATGTAGTGTCCAGTTTTCCCAACACCAGTTACTGAAGACACTGTCTTTTCCCCATTGTATATCCATGGCTTCTTTACCGTATATTAATTGACCATGTATGTGTGGGTTTATATCTGGGCTTTCTATTCTGTTCCATTGATTTATGGATCTGCTCTTGTGCCAGTACTGTTTTGATTACTATAGCTTTGTAGTATAGCCTTAAGTCAGGTAGCGTAATACCCCCAGCTTTGTTCTTCTTTCTCAGGATTTCTTTGACTATTCAGGGTCTTTTGTGGTTCCATATTACTTTTAGGATTGAATCTGTAAATTGCTTTAGGCAGCCTGGCCATTTTGACAGACGGTATTATGCTAAGTGAGATAAACCAGGCGGAGAAACACAAATACCATATGATATCACCTATTTGTGGAATCTAAATATAAACAAAATAAAATGAACAATATACTCGTAGACACAGAGAAGTGACTGGTGGTTCCCATGGGCAGGAGTGGGGTAAAGAGGCACAAACACTCTCAATCATAATATAAGTTGGTCATGGGGATAGTACAGCATGGAGAGCACAGGCAATGGCTCTAACATCTTTCTACGTTGACAGACAGTAACTGCAGTAGTGGGATGAAGGATTTAATGATATGGGTAACGAACTGTGTTGTATACTTGAAACCAATATAAGATTGTATATTAATGATAATTCAATTGAAAAGTACCCAGATCCTTGCTGGATAAAAATTCAAATTAGAAAGCCCTTTACCCTTCTGAGACTCATATACACTAGGACAAAAGTGGCTTTGAATTGTGATGCCAGGACCCTCTCTCTGCGTCTCTCAGACTTGCTTTTGGCTTCTCTGCTGGCTGAACCTCAGCCAGCAAAGATGAAGAGCAGAGTGCATGCCCAGTGGGTGCTTTTCGTCTACAGCGGTGCTTTGATGGCACCAGAAGCTGAGTCCCTGACTTCGTTTAGCTTTTGACATCGCTTCCCAAGGAATGATGGCGAGGACAGTTTCTCCTGTCCGTGTTACTCTCCCTCTCTTGGAAACCACCACCAGGACGAGCAATTATGTCCTTGGGGCAAATGCCCCTGCCTTCTACCACCCTTATTTGAAGAGATTGGCGCCAAGTAGAAGTTGCTGTTGAACCCTTGCTAAGATCATCTACATGCAAAGTGGAATCATAGTATGAGTCTATTTTTAAAGCATATGCAAAATACAGAGTTGAGACCAATGTTATCTGAAAACTAAAGGAAGCTGTTGATGATCACTGGGTAGGGAGCATATACTAGCAAGTACTTAGAGCATTGAAACGGGAAGTCTATTTGAATAAAAGAGTCCATTTCATATAATAAAGTATATTTAGTTTTAAAATGTGAATATTGTAAAGATTTTGAAACTAGAAAAGGATGGAATTGTGAAATTGCTTTTGCACGCTCTGTTTTATAAACTGGTGCTCATCTTGAGGAGGCAACCTCTGCCTCTGTGAGGGCTTGTAAGGCTCCAAATGATTCAGCTGGGTTTTGCACCTCACATTTAAATAAGATAATTGATATTCCAATTGCTCTGCAATGAAGTAGCATACGATTGGGGGTGGAGAGTGGTCTTGGAGTCAGGGAGGGCTGAGTTCAAATACCAAGTCTTTGCCTGCTACATGAATTTGTAACCTGTGATTTTATTGGAAAATCAGCTTCTACATTTCTCAGATGGGTACAGTAAAGCCCGCACTGATGCTGTCAAGTTTTGTTTGTTAAGGTACATTATTCCTATGATTTTGATGGATGAAATAAATGACTAACATCCTATATACCACCCAAGAGGCAGTAGTGTATAGCAGTAAAGGGGTGTTTGTAGAACCAGACGACCTGGGCTTCAGTCCTGGCTCTGTCTCTTACTAACTGCATGACCTTGGGCAAGTCATTTTTGTGGACTCAAATTTCCTCATCTGTCAAATGAAAATAATAATGTCATTGGGCTGTTGTGAGTTTTGAATGGATTATTCCATGTAGAATGATTGGGATAGTAACTGACACATTGTGACCCACAATAAATGCTGTTGTTTTTGTTCTTAGTTACTAGGCTAACAATAGATAAGCTTACCAGAATATGGTAGGAATATTATGTCTCTTGTAATATTGGGAAAAAATAACAAAATGGAGAATCATAGCATTGATGAATATGTCCAGAAAGTGATCTGAAAAATCACTGTATTGAGTTATTGAAATCAATAAATCCTTTTACCAAAATACAGGGCTCAGAAATAGTCACTTTGAAATATGTTTAATGTATCTAACCCCTTTAGAACAGTCAACTGAAAAGTGATGCTGTAGAAAGGAAAAGCCAAGTTGTTAGTTTTTTTCCTCTGAGTCTCCTCAATTGCTTTTGAAGATATTAGGGACTCTGGGTAACTCTGCAGACCGTCCACAGAGACAGGCTGGGAAATCCCTCGGCCTCAGCTAAGAAACATCCCTGGACTTGGAGACCCAACTGGAGGTCCCAGGAAGCTCAGAAAGGCCATTCCAAACTTGGCATCTGAAGATGAAAGGAAAAAGCCACTTCGTCATAATCTTTCAATTAACCAAGGATATATTACTGCGGGGTTCGGTCTGTTCTGATGAGTGATGCAGGCACTGGGGGCGCAGATGCTCAGCCTTTCCGTTGCCTCAGGCACTGCAGCGCTTGGCACGATAACATAAACACGAACGCTTAGGCATTTGGAAAGAAGGAAGGTCCAAATACGTAAAAATGCTGGCGTCCTCCAGTTACGCCTTGGATGCTCTCCACAGAGCCCTGGGGTTGGAAAGGTCTGAGTCACAGTGGGGTGAATTCTGAAAGACAAACCTAATACCCTGGCACTCATCTTAGTAGGGATACAGGTAAAGACCCTCTTAGACAAATTTGACTGTAGAGCTGAAGTATCTAAACATTTAAACATAAAGAAGTCATAATAAATCAGAAAACACAATTTAATTCCATTCATTCACTTCCTGTATCACTTATCTCTTGGGAAGGTGAATTCCTCTGTTTATTCCAATTTTGCAAGGGAAAAAGCTGTGAAAGGGGATGGCAGGGTAGGGGGGATTTCCTCCTGTGAAACCGCCCCCCAGCCAGTAGCACACTATAGGCTCTTGGACCAGCATTCACCCCCCTTGCAGTCCTGACAAGGCTTCCGAAGGCCGTGTCTGGAGAGGGAAGGTGACGTCACAAGAAAAGAGCCATTCCTCCAAAAGGAAAATCCCAGCAGCTGAGCTGACTCAGGATCCCGGAGGGTGGGATGGTGGGGTTGAGATGGGGGATGCTTCGGTAGTTGATGCTGGAAAGAGACTTTGTAGGCTTTGGTGGCTAAAAAGACCTATTAAGGCTGCCCTCTGCCTACACAGAGAAAAAGCTCTTTCATACTCCCAGGGTGTCACTTTGAAACTTCCTTTCTCATTCAGCGAGGGACTTGGGAATCCCTGTAGGATGGGGCGACTTTCTTGGTGCCCAGTGAGGTACCCGGAATTCTGTGGCTTGGACTTGATGACTGTGGAGGACTTCAGAGACAAGGAGGGAAGGAAACCATATTTACTGGGTATCTAATGTGTGCCCAGAACTTCATGCCTCTTATCTCAAATTTCCTAAGAGCCTTGTATCAATTTCATTTTATCGGAGGAAACCAAGTCCCTGAGAGGCTTAGTAATTTGCCCAATGTGAAAACAACACAGGTGGTAGAGTTGGTATTAAAGCCCAGGGGCAGGTCCCACACTCGGCTGTTTCCTCTTAACTCTTTCCCTTGACAAAGCACTGGGGACGCCGCAGTCTCTCCGACGGCAACGTCTACCGTGGTTTAGTAAGTACATTAAAGATCAGTTCAAGGCAGCTACTTAATTTATGCACGCAGATAAGTTTACAGTTAATGGACTGGGGCATTTACATCTCGAGGAACAGGAGAAAAATTTTCATGACCCATTTCCAAGCTCTCTCCCTAGCCACCCCTCCATTCCCTCTTGCAGTAAGTTAAGTTGAAATGTCATTTCCATTTCCTTTCTTCATCAGTTATTCTTCTTTCATCAGATAGTCCGAAATTCACTGCTGCCCTGGTGGACAGAAAGCTTATTTCTTCAGCCGGAGCGCATGCTGACATATTTACCTCAAGTGCCTTCTGCAGGTTAGATGTTCCCTGTACGCTGGCTGGGGAATTCAGAATGTTGCCCAGACCCAGGGAAGCTCTGTGTTTTAGTGAGCACGAAACATGTAGATCTTGTAGACACTAGTTTCTCCACATCTTATCTGAAGTAAGACTGAGAAGTTCCCTGAGTGCCCCTATATGGCATTATAAGAGCCACATTTAGCTTTTGAAAAGCTGAGTCCCAAGCCTCCTTCCTATGTCTCCAATCAGAAGAGCCAGTGCCAGTGATGACTGGAGTGGGCTTGGCACAACCAGCTTCCTGGGCAAGGGGGATGAGGGCAGCACTGGACACTCTAGGAACGGCTCACAATTAGATGGATGTTCAGGTCCTGAAATGCACAGAGAGCAGACTTTTCAGGGCACACAATGAGTGGCTTCTCTGCTTCATGACTCTCTGATGTATTCATTCTGAAAATTTTGCAAAGGGATTTACCAAGTCCTCTGTGCAGTGCTGAGAAAACTAGAAAAGACTGGGTAAATTTTTTCTTCTGAGAATGGTTACTTTCTCTTTGAAACAAGGGTCCAATCTGCTTCATCCAAGGGCCTAGGTGTACTCCGTACTTCCTTAACCAATCCCCATGCAGAGTTCTCTTCAGATGTAGTCTGGGATCCAGGTACAGCTTGGTTATGGTGACAAGACGGCGGGAGATAAGCAGTTATTAGCCGGCAGTGGGGTAATGATTTCCTCGTCAGTCCCTCTCATTCCGTCACACAGTC
>JAQQAC010003584.1:22348850-22365955 GCA_029783875.1 Phataginus tricuspis | reverse complement strand
CAAGTAAATGGTGAACACCAGTGCCGCTTTCGGGGTTTGTTTCCGAGGGAGTTTTGCTCTGAGCTGTGTTATGTCTGCATCTTTAATGTGAAATGTATTCTGTTGCTATGGCATATTGAAATTCACGGCTTCCTCAGGAAAGTGGGATTGTCAGCGCCCACACCCCTTAGGTTTACCCTAGGGCTTTATGAGATTGAGATACAGCAGTTTATGAAACTACACTTAATTAGATAAGTCTCACACTAAATTTAATGCCTTTGATTTCTAATTTCTGCATTTTAATTCTTCCTGCAGTTCAGCGGCACAGACTTATTGAAGCCTCTGCCGGTCACAATTTTCTCTGAACTGCTAGAGTTTTAACAGCTTCTGCCAAAACAGGCAGAACACGGTGGGAGGGAGACCAAAGGAATCTTACAGCATTTGCTTCAGGCGTCAGGGTATGATCAACACTTCAGTAGTAAAAATGTAGGTGAATAACTTTTATTCCAGTTCTAGGATAATGTTTCCATGATCATCCCTTGGGTTCAACTTGTCTCTACAGCCTGTTCTGATTTTCAGTATCTTCGAGCTGGTGAAATTTCCTTTAAAATTTTTCAAGGAATTTAAGAAAGCAAATCTTTTTTTCTACACTGCAAAGATGCTCAGTTTTCTGTTGGCGTTCAGAGCTCCAGTGTCCTGGGATGCAAGCACTGCTGTTGAAATTCCCTCTCAATGTGTGGCTGTGGCAGGCCAGTTCGGCCGAACACACCCAGGCGCTGCGCTGGTCAGAGCCGGGGAGGCTGGTGGTGTTGCTGGGTGGCTCTGGCGGCCTTCATTTGCTACCCAAATCGAAGTCGGAGATTTTAAACTCTAACCACTGTGTTCAGCCTAAATTGAAGTGGAAACTGGCATTCTAGCCCAGTGGGTCCACAGTCCAGTAAAAATTCAGAGAAAATTTTCTGGCAGTGCCATGAGGTTGCCAGCTTCTTGTGGGGCTATTTAAGCACATTAAAAATCCAGCTGCTAATACTCTAACCATTGTTTTATAAAATAAAGCACATTTTAACATAACAGTAGAAAAGGACACATCTTTGAGTTAAAAATAAATAAATATGGCTTTTTAAATAACTCACTACATAATTTCTCTCTCCTCTCTTTCTCTCCCTTCCCTCTGTTGCTGTAAAGAAGGCCAATACCTCATCAGAGACCAGCATTGGTTTGGGAAACACCAATAAAGTCAATCTCCGTCTAAGATGAGGAAACTGAGGGGAACTGAATTGACTAAAGCTGGGACTAGAGCCCAGATCTCCTGGCTCCTTGTCTAAGATTTATTTTCCCTGCCTACTTTCTAACGCAATTCAAGGTAATGGCTCAGAGGGACAGCAAGACCCTGGAGGGTCAATCATCAAATACACACATTTTGTCTTCTATAAGTTCGATGTTGAGTGAATTTTCTCTTGTCTAATTCTTTAAAAACCAGTAATACACATAGAGGAAATCCCTAGTGAGTAACTAGGGTACTTGCTTGTTAACTGATTATTTACTAGGCTTTCAAATCAATAACAACAAACAAAGATAAGACTGAGGTCAGCCTTAAAGACCCCCCACTTAAGTGCTTATGATACATTAAACCAGTGTGCTGAGGACGGTTTAGAATCGGTGGAGCCCATATTTGGGGTGATTCCAAAATACTGTTCACAAAAGCAAGGGACTGATATACTAAACTGCATGCATTGCATATCACTGTTCACATTTTCCATACCCTTCCCCTTAGTTTATCATCAACATTCTAGTCTCTGCCTCAAAGGTCAGGAGACACATTCTAAGCACTACATTTTGATTCTGATCCATGTTCTCCAACTCAAACCTTGGTGTATTTGGCCCTGTTTGTGAGTTACTATTTCTTGGAACTACGTGCCTTCCTTGGGGTCCACCCTTGGGCAGAACCCCCCTGGTTCTCCCACTGACCTGCCTCCTCTTCCTCACTCTGACTTCATATTTCTGATGCATTCGCCAAGATTCCGTTCTCGAGCCTCCTTCATTCTCTGTAAACTCAAGTCTGATCTTCTCCCCCAGCCACCACCTCCTCCTCTAGGGCCATATCTTTATCACCAGCTCTAACAAGTTCTAAATTCACTTTTCCTACTGCAAGATGAATCAGGGGTGTGAATTTTATAGCACTTTTACCTGCTCTGGCTGCCAGAGAAAGCCTTCATGCTGTTGAAACTGGGCTGGCAAGTACGCTGTAGCAGGGCCCCGGAAGATAAACGAGGATGTTGTCTATGCTCAATAACTATGCTATCATCATCATCACCCCAGAAATCCAAGGCAAAACATGAAAGGCAGGCTTTCCTGACTTTATCTGGGGGGACAGAGTGGGGTGATAAGCCCATGATTTGGCACCGGGAGCCCAGTCCTCTCATCCCAGGTGACACACCTACGTCATTTCTACAGAATATTAGGGATCCACAGAGCAGTGTGTGGATCACAGTTCATGGCGCTAACTACCTGGAGGGGTGATTGAAAGGTAAAAATGCACCTCCTATCCTTGAAGAACTGCAACTTAGTTTCAGAGGCAAACTATAAACTTAGTACAGTAAGGTAAGCAGCAGTAGAAGTGAGGCCTCGCTGAGTTTCCAGTGAGTGGAGACGCTTGCAGGGCTGGGACTGCCATTGGCTGGGCAGGCAGAATGGGCCCCACTGAGTAAACGAGATTAAGCTCAGCCCTATAGGATGACTCGTTTTCAGTTAGAAGAACAGAGCCAGGATGAATCTCTAGGAGGGAGCAAAACACTGATTTGGCCCAAGAGTTCCCTGACTCAGGCCCTGGCTGTCAGTGCTAGAGGCCTTGGGGCTGTCACTACGCTTTACCCAATACCTCAGTTATCCTGCAGAAGTAAAGGGCTTCCTGCTAGTGGCAATGCCATTCTCCCAAAAGGTGCCATACCACTATACCAGGCCCAGAGGCAGGTCAGGTTTCCATCTCTCTCTCTCTCTAACCCTGCACTGACCTTCCATCTTAAATATTTCTAATATCATAATGATAACTATTAACAACCTTGTGAGGTAGGCATTTTTATCACCACTTTGTAGATGAGAAGATTGAGAGTAAGGGTTAAGGATCTCCCTGAAGTTCACAGTTAAACTTAGATTTGCACCCTAATGTATCTGATTTCGAAGCCAGTCCAGTGGATGACCTACATAGTTGGCCAAACCAACTATGCTTTCACATCTGCAGTTCAAGCAAAAAGCAAAAAAAAAAATCTCTTAATTACTTTAAATTTGGGATAGTCAGATGAGACCTTGCAGATCGACCCAAAGCCCTCGTCATTTATAGGCTGTTTAGTCTCCCTTAGTGTCCGCACAGCTATAGGGACTTCATCTGAGACTATGTGTATCCCAGACGCTGCCATAAGCTTATGGAAAATAAACTGGGAAGGGACAAAAGAGAATAGATTGAAATACATTTGAGCAACCACATTTTTGCCTTGGTCAACAGCTGGTACATTTGTGGCAGTCCTGGATCTCTAGGGGTGGAAGAATTCCTTGAGATCTGAGTTCAGCCCCACTTTTCCAAACCTCCAAGACTTACTCAGCTAATACTTAACATTCCATCTGTTACCTTTTGGGAGTTTTTTTTTTTTTTAATCAAAGGCATTCATAACCTGAAACTTCCTTTTGTTGTAACAGATGTGCTAAGGACACCATCATTCAGATATTCATTCATTCCTAATAAGACACCTTAGGAAGTAAAGAGGGTAAAATACTACAATCCACTTCCATGTAAGGAAAGGTAGATGACCAGTAATGACCCTGTAATTCGGCTCCCCTCCTTTTCTTTGCAGACGCCCCTTCCCGCCCATGTCACCCCAGTCAGCATTCCCACAGAGAAAAACACTGCAAGATTCCTAGTAGACCACAGGCAGGGCGGATGCAGGCTCTGCTCAGAGCTCTGCCTAAGTGGTGGCTTGCCGATCCCTAAGGCCAGAGGTCCTGACTGTCTTCTCAGCAGATAGCTCCGTGACCAGAGGCTGAAAACCCTTGGGTAAAATCACACCATGATAAAAGGGATGAAGCATGAAAAGATGGTTATAGAGGACACTTGCCATGTACTTCAGAACTCTTATATGATATTCTGGGCTCAGCAAGGCGCTGGGCTCTCTGGGACCGCCTGTGCGTGTGGACGTGCCGTTCCAAGCTTAGGACTGCATGAGCTATCAGGAGCTGGGGAAACGAATACAGAAACATTAAGGCTGACTCTCCAAGGAGCAGCGATTAGTCTCGTATGGTGGTGACACTGGGCCTTCCTCTAGAAGGATGTATATATATAGCGATCCTTCCCTACACTTTAAAGATGATGATGGTAAGAGTAGCAGTAGTCAGTATTAGTGGTACTGTCAGCAGTAGTAGGCTGACATATACTGTGCATTTACTGTGTGCCAGGTGCTACTCAGAGTTCATATTAAGTCATTTAGTCCCACAACAGCCCTAATAGGTCAGTATTGTTACTCTTGTCCACATTAGCTGAGGCGTAGAATTCAACGTACTTGCCCAAGGTAGCTAAAATGTGGTGGGATTTAAATTCAGGCAGTTTGTACTAGTTCTCTATCTCTGTATAACAAATGACCCCAAAACTAAGTGACATAAAGCCATATTTATTATTCCATAGCTTCTGTGAGTCAACAATCTGAGGGTGGCTTAGCTGGGTCTGCTGCCTTAGGGTCTCTCACAAGGCAGCATTCAAGGTGTCAGCAAAGGCTGCTCATGTGAAGACTTGATCGGGGAAGGATCTACTTCGGAAATCTCTCCTGCGGTTACTGACAGGATTCAGGTCTTTGTGGATCGTTGGGCTGAGTCAGCTCCTTTCTGACTGCTGGCCAAAGGCTGTCCTCAGTTCTTCGTCACACGAGTCTCTTCATAGGGAAGCTCACAACATGCCAGCTTGTTTCATCGGACCAAGGAAGCAAGGAGATCTGGAGAGAGCGAGAGAGAGTGCCACCAAGATGGAAGTCCTGGTCTTCTGCAGCCTAATCTCAGACATGACATCCCGTCACTCGGCCATATTCCGTTCGTTAAAAGTGATTCATTAGGTCCAGCCAACACTCGGACTGTGGATAGCGCAAGGTGTGAACACCAGAGGGCAGGCTCACTGGGGCCGCCTTCAAGGTGCCCCCCCACAGTCTGACTGCAGACCCCAAAGGCCTGACCCAGAGAGGAGAGGGGTCACATATTTTCCATATGGCTGAATCCAGAAGAACCAAACCTGTCTCAACAAAGAGAGCAGGGGTAGGCGAGTTCCGGCCCAAGGGCTGGCCCGGGCAAATAACTGCAGTTAATGCGTTTCAGGCCACTTGAGCCTCTAGAGTCTTGTTTCCCTGCCTGGCACACCGAGAGCTGTGCCCACTAACTGTAAGTGCAACGAACATGAAGAGCGGGTTGTGAATAATGTGGATAATTATTGTGAATAATGACTATTTCCTTAGCTCCTTCTTTAGAGTGAGTGATGAAAGCAGTTTAATCCAGGAACAGCCGACACTCTTTCCTCTTCTTTTCTTTTCCCAGACTTTGTCTTTCTCTCTATGATTTTGTACATCTCTCTGTGACAATTTCTCTGCTTGCATTCTGTTTCCCATCCTTTCCCCTCTCTCCTGATCAGCTTTCTCTTCCTAGCTTCTTCTTGCTCTGTATTTTTCTTTATTCTTTATCCTTCTTAGTCCCCAGGTTGTTTTTAAATTTTAATTTATAAAATGTTTTTAGGAAGGAAGGAAGAAATCCATCAAAGAAAACCACAAGAAGGTGGTGTCAATCTGGC
Organism: Phataginus tricuspis; assembly: GCA_029783875.1. Lineage (NCBI taxonomy): Eukaryota > Metazoa > Chordata > Mammalia > Pholidota > Manidae > Phataginus > Phataginus tricuspis. The sequence goes on along the minus strand of JAQQAC010003584.1, from coordinate 22,360,164 downwards.
CAGGTGATAGTACCCGGTTAGTTAATCAAACACTAATCCAGGTGCTGTCGGAAAGCAGTTCGTAGATGTGATTGACATCTACAATCAGCTGGTTTATGTAAAGGAGATCATCCTGGATAATCTGAGCAGGCCTGATGCATTCGGTTGAAACAGATTTCCTTGCAGAAGGAAGTTTGCCTGTGGACTGTGACTCAGCTCCCGCCCGAGTTTCCAGCCCTCTCGTCCCGACAGTGTGCCCTCTAGGGTTAGGGCTTACCTAGCCCCACAAGTGCATAGGTCAATTTCTTTCAATAAACGTCTTTATATAGATATATAGATATCTATTCAGATAGATATATAGATCTCTCTATATAGAAATAATGTGTATATACATATGTGTGTGTGTGTGTGTATGTGGATCTATATCTAGATATATAAATAAAAGCAGAACCTACTGATTCTGTTTCTCTGGTGAAATCCTGAACGACACAGGTGGGATGTCCAATATAGTGGTCTTTATAGTGGTTGGGAAAGGGAGGCATATTTCCATTTTAGAAGAAATGAATAACTCAAAGAAATTAATTTGCAATACTTTTTTTTCCCCAGTGAGAATTATGGATGTCCCTTGAGTTACGTCACACTGGCCACAACTTTGCCCTGAATTAGCCGCCAAGAATATCCCCTTCAGACCTCTCCAGCCACTCTTCTCTGTCCCGTAAAAAACTTACTTGTCATGTTTTCCATTCTCTCAGGAACTAATGGCTAATAAATTGAGCTGTTGTTCTGTTTTATTCAAATTTATGTTCCTAGCTCTGAGGCTTGCACACTTATGTCACTTAATATAGGTTTATTTCAAAGATGATTGATAAATTTACATTTAAATAGGACCATTCAATATCTTAACCCAAAGGAAACACTGTTGATCAGTGTCATGCACTGGGGGGCGTCAGGGAAAGGGACATACTTAGGGGTAGGAGCACCTCTTCGTGTTTCTCGGATCCTATTATGTGGATAGCTGCCTAATTGTCCAATCATAGTTATACTGCATTTCTGTGTCTGTGCAAATATGTGAGCACAGATTGACATTAAGCCACACAAGCTGCCTGTGCCCAGACTTTACATAAAGTCTACCGTGGTGTGAGGACCCTGGAGGTCCCCAAAACACTCACGAGGAGGCTGCTATATCCCCCTTTTCCAGCTATGAATCTGTACGAGGCTGAATTCTCTTCACATACTTCAATCAGAACAACATATCACAACAGATAATAAATGAAGAATTGATCATTGAGAGCAGATCGAGAATCATGCTCTCTTGTCTTAAGTCATCCATTAAGAAGAGTGGAGGAAATGTAAAACAATGCTATATTTCTCACTAATTTGGGGGGAAATGCAGTTATTTTTCATAAAATATGTTATGCGCAATGAATTTATTATTACTTTAAAATAAATTAATAAATAACTATTTTTCAAGTTTTTAGGTTGATTTCTAGTATGATATCATTAGACATAACCCACATAAACAAAAACTTCGTATCCTTAATAATTTTCAAGAATATAAGGACTCCTACAGCTAAAAACCTTAAGAAATTGCTGGTAGAGATCATTGATTATGTTTCTGCAGTCCAGGAAGCACAGTTTACCTCTAGGGATGACTGGCTGGGCCAAGAAATTGGAAAAATTTAGAATGACATGGAGCCTTGAATCTCTCTCTTCTGCTGATGGCCAAGTCCACATCAGAAGTTTCGTTTCATATTCCTTCTTATCTTCTACAGAGCCCATCAGGGCCATAAGCACACAATATATACTCTATAAAATCGATTGATTTTTGTTGACCTTTAATTGTGCAAAGTATATTAACTTAGAATAAGGAGTATCTGCTGTATAGGTCAAGAAGCTTAATTCCACAACTCAAGGCCAAAAACTGAAACAATTCGGGAGACGCACCCTCCCTCAGCCTGGAGCTCAGAGCCTGGAGCCTTTCCGAGACCATAGAGTCACTAAGTACAGGAGATTCTGATGCTTTCCTTTAGATTAGAGAAACTAGCAGGACAGGACAGCAATTTGTACAGCATGAGACCGTACATGAGCTATAGATTAGTGACTGATGAGACAATCTAACTTACTACTTGTACACACAGTCTGTCCTAGCACAGTTTTTAAGTCCCGACTAGAATTCGATTACAAGTGTAAATCAAAACTCATGTTACTGGCTGTGAGACCTTGAGCAACTTCCTTACAGGCTACCAGCCTCAATTTTCCTACCTGTAAAATAGGAATAATAGTAATACAACCTGAAAAGGTTGTGATGAAATTTAAATAATATAATGTATGCCAAATGCTTAACACAGGTGCCTAGAACAATGAAAGACCTAGAAAAAGGGTTAACCACAGCTACTATTCTTTGTGTTAGGCAGAGTAGAGGGGCTGGAAAATGTACTTTTTGTTCTTATTTAGTAATTAATATTTAATATGCTAAGCACTAGGGAGACCATTTGTTTCCTGCCGGCCTTGCTAAGGGTAGGAAAGGAGGAAACAGATCTTGTCTAGCTTCTGTTTCATTCTCACCAAAAGCCTAAAGATTGAAGAAAAGGAGGAGGAGGAGGAGGACAGCACCTCATTTACTAAAGAAAATGGGCCTCCACCTTGAACTGCTATGTGTGAGTTTGCAAAAATCCCTTTCAATCTAACAAAATCCTGCTTGTGTTTAATTAAGAGCTTCTCTTGCTGATGCAGAAAGGACACGGGGTTGACCGGACAGCGTATTTGTTTGCCATGGGTCCTGGGGCTGCTAAGTAAGTCTCAGGGCAGAGTTGGTTTTCAGGTCTGGAGCCAGGAAAACATACCCCTTAATGTCCACATGTTTGCAGTGTGACACACATCTTGGAAGTCCATCACATAGAGTGCAGCGGCTGCCTGATCTGTTTCCCAGGAACGACTGTCTTCACGAGATATTATTAGGGTTGAGTGCTGTGAGCGGTGCGCACGGAGGACAGCAGCCACCTAACTTCAAAGGCTCCTCCTCCTCCAGGCTCCTAAGCCCTAGGCCCTGTCAGAGGCCTGCCCAGAAGAGATCTTTCAGCAGGGTGGGGACTGTGACTGGCACGGCTAATGCTTCTGAGAATCAAAGGACTAAGTTCAGGCAATGATACGCTGGCGCCGGGCTAGGGGACGGCTTTCATGTTCTGCTAAAGGAATAGAAAGCAGCATGAATTCAGGCTGAAGGGCTGGCTCTGGTGTGTGTTTGAATCAAAACCAAAGTAAACAGGAAAACACCCACCACTTCACCAATGATCCACAGATGGACCCTTACTTGGCACCACAAGAGGCAGACTAATGCAGGGGCTGGAGGGAGAGGGTGCCAAAAACGGAATCGGCCAAGAGGCTTGTTCTAGAAGAGGGTACCAAAAAATAGAAAACCTGGGAAGTGGCAAAGCCGTGTGATGTTTGAAAAGAAGCTAAAGGAATGAATAATATTCCACTAGAAGAGTAAAAGGCCAAGGAAAGGATGCAAGGCACTTTCTGTATGTTTAGCAAGCCATTTCCATTACACCTGGACAAAGGAGGAGGAAGTGGGTTTCTACTCGACTTTTAGGAATTTGGGTTAGAGTCCCTCCCTATGTATTATTTAGGCCGTGAATTGCAAATATTGTAGTGCATTATTTTCTACATAATCTTTTGACCTAAAGAAACACGTTCCTTTTTACCTCAGACAGGAATGAGGCGATAGCAGGCTTAAAATTACCAAGGAAAGAAAGAAAAATATCAAGTGGTGAACAGTACATATACACTCAATGAATGAAACAAGCTTTTTAGAAGTAAGGAAGTATGAACAAGAAAAAGTGGAAGAGAGTAGGCATGCTCATTTTAAATTTCTAAGTATATATTTTTGTTTGTGATATTGCCCCCTCAAAACTTTGGGGCGCATTCCAAATTCTAAGTCACCTTTCCTGAGATTCACGACTCTACATAATTAGGTCAGGGCGCCCTCTGGTGGCCTGAAGCTAATGTAGCTCCGGATGAAGCACGTGTATCCTCGGCTATCCTTGGGTCTAAATTCAGTGATCGGGCAAACAAGGCTTTCATCTGTAGCAAATGCAAACTCAAATTCTTACAAAATGAAGAAACAGTAAACACAGAATTATAGTTTCTGTTTAATTTTTTGTAAAATTCAGAAAGCAAATTGGGATCTTGAAGAACACTGGACCATTATTACATCAAGAGGTGTCATCAATAGGGGTTCTGTGTTACCGGGATTCATAGAATGACTGATATGTAAGCTTTCACTATTGACGGAAAATAAAACATTCTGGTTTGTAAAGAAATGTTCCCAGCCAAAACAACCCTAATAAACCTACTTGAAATGAAATTAAAAAAAAAAAAAAAAAACACCAACAATCATTGAAATATCCAGGCAATAAGAAAAAAAACGAAATAATTGAATTTCAATAATTGTCCAAACAACAGGCTTAATCAACAGACAGGATTCTGTCCTGATACTGTCACTTTCTAGTTCTGTGTTCTTGGATTTCATTAGATACTCTGACAGTTCTAAATTCGTTATTTTTTTCTTAAATTACCTCTAATTTGCAATACAGATATTAACCAAATTAATATTAGCCCAATATTAATATTCTCCAGGAGACTGTAATCAGCATAGACTCAATAATACAGACTTACAAAGATAATTACAAAACCAACAAATGCATGAGGAAGTTTCCCCCTAATTATTTGGAAGACATTGACAAATATGGCAGAAGTGAGTGTCAAAGTTGACACGTGATGGGCACAGATACAGAGAGCCTGACACTTAATTTCAATTTAATTTCAGATTTTGGAGGAAAAGGCTACAGGGGCCCACCAAGGCCTATTCGACTGTACTGTGAAGAGGGCGCATAATATGTGGCTGGGGCTGGGGAGATGCTCAGCAAAGCCCACTGGGAGACCAAACACATCAGTCTGAGAAAGTGCAGAACCTCTTGCTCTAACTACTGATATGTGTGTGTTTATACGCCGCTGCTGTTGTTGATGATTAATAAAGAAGTAGGTTTTTTATTATCTTACTGAGTTTAGGTAGTGTAACTAAAGCTGTGTCACTTGGTTCATGTATTCTAACCCATGCCACAGAAAGGCTTTATGGCTCTGTAAAGATTTCTTACAAGAAATACGGCATAGTAAAAAAAAAAATTAATCTCTTAGATAAAAATGCATCTGAGCCTTAAATGTCTGCTATAAAACTCCATCATTTGAAAAAATAAGTCAAATTTTAAAAGAAGAATTTGAGACAGGAGCAAAGATCACAAATGAAATGCTCCTTTACTATGTTTTTGCTTGACATTTTTATGTTTCCAATGTCTTTAAATTCATACATTGGCTATTTCCTCTAACACTGGAGCAGTAAATTGTTAGTTAATGTCCATTTTATTAATTAGAGGGAAAAAAATCAAGGAATTTTTTCAGGATCACAGAAAAACTCCTGGAAAAGCCTACAAAAATTTTGACTGATCCAACCCTTCATCCATTCATTTATCAGATACCTACTGAGCAAGTCTGTTTATGATGTATGTACCCTTATAAGAGCAGCAAAGGGGAATAAGACAGAACAGCCCTGTATTTCAGGTGCTTGCAATATAGTAGGACCAGAGAACTACATGTATAAATACAGAAAACAGACAGAAATGGGTGCTTTAGAAGTTCATAGGATTGGAATTTCAGAAGCTAAAGAGACCTTAGAAATTACGCAATCCAATTACTCTCATAGTACACAAATATTCTACAAAATATTTAGTACTCAGGGTCATATAAACAATCTTAAAATACATACTCTGTGTGTGTGTGTGTATATATATATACACACACACACATAGTCAAAGAATGTTAAGAAAAGACCTTGGAGAAGAAATTCCTCCTAAAATTAAGCACAAAAAAACTTAATTTAATCTTTATTTAGAAAGCTATGCTATTTTCTAATAACTTTTATTCCATGATAGATATTCTAATGTTAAGTGCATCCCCCTTTAAGTGGTCTGTTTTCCCAGAGAGGGACTAAAAATCTTTCTGCATTCTGGTTGACCTCCTCTGGAAGATCTAAATTTGTATTGTCTTTAAATGTGATACCCAAATTGGATCTGATCTACTCAGGAGTGTAATGAGGCCGCTTTGTCTCATGATGTTTGCTATACATTATAGAGAAATATATGCTTCTGTACCATCTATGACACTCTGACAGCTTGTTTTATGGTTGAAGTCAACTGAAGCACCAGATCTTGCTGTTCTGACCACCATCCTGGCCAGGGACATATGTGTGAGGTGGGAGGGGAGAGGGGAGGAAGGGAGGGCTGGTTAAGGAAGCGCCTTGCGCCTGCTGGGCCTCCAGAACAGAGCTTGGGCGTGTCAACAGGGGGATGAGAAGGTCGGCCCTCGCTCTGGGTTAGGCAGTCCAGGCGTGCTGGATGAGGGCAGGTCAGAAAGCAAGGGAAAGAGGAATTTAACATCTAAGGACCAAGTAGAGATAAAAATCAAGAACATACTGAAATGGCTTCAATAAGGAAGAGACAAGGATAGGAAGCAGGTTTCAGAGGTGGAATCCAGAAAGGTAACTTGAAGCAATTTTAGGTCTTCCGAGGGGGAGCCCAGAGAGGAAGAGGAAGCTCTTAAGAGGAACAGGCCCATTCCAGCACCTTCACCTAATCAGCATTTATCATGTGCCATGCTTTGGGCTAAGCACCGGGTAGAGAAGATAAATAAGACCTGTGCCCAGGTCCCAGAGTTCTCACATCTTCTCTGGGAGATAGACATGGGCTGTCTACCTACTACATAATGTGATCAGAACCATGATGGAAAAACACGCGAGGACCAGAAGAGGACCAAGACCTCTGATGAAGTGATTTGTTGGAGTCTTACAGGATGCAGAGGAGCTGGGCAGATGGAAAGAATGAGGAAGGACTTTCTAAGATGCAAGAGAAAAAGTCAAGTGAAGGTCCAGAGAGTAAGAAGGCACTTGATGTAGAAAGGAGCTATTCATAGCTCTGTGTTGCTTGATTATCAAGTGTAAATCACTATAAGTAGGATTTTTCCTTACCTGTACTTGAGAAGTTATCTTTAGAATCTAAGTGAAAGTCTTTACGGTTATTAATTTTAGTATTTGTGTTGTTTTGCCCTTCATGTAGTCTTGAAAATTCTCAAGGTATCAAAGGTCTATATTCCCTGGGCTACAGATGGTTTGAAAACTTGATAAACATTATTTTTTTAGTTTCCTTATAGTCCTTGATTAAAAAAAAGAAAAAGTTGAATAGTGGAGCACCAAGTCCATAGCCCTTCAATACTTTCTTGAGATCCCTGCCGAACTGACGCGGATCCAGCGAGCGCCAGCCCGCACATGTGGCTGTTTAAGTAGCTGACACTGCAGTAATGAGAGATAGTATGGCTACCTACAGCCATGAATGGCGGGTTAAGATGGCTTGGAAAGGACACAGATATAAAAGCACACCTGCCAAAGGGAAGGTCAGGCATCAGTAGATGCACATGTCAGTCCTGGAGGGAACCCAGTACGACAGTCAGCAGCTAGTTTCTGGAAATTACGGTAACAGACAACATGCAAGTAGTCCACTGGGGAAGGTAGAGAATGAGGACTACGTAATGTGTAATGGGCTTAATCCAAAAGGAGAGGGGGACAGAGTGATAGAGCAGGTACTTGGAAATCCAGGGGGATATTTAGCCTCAGGAAAATAGCCTACGATCTGGTAGAACCCCGGCCACTAATCATGCTCATGCGCAAGACTCTGGTTCCCAGAGGAAGATACAATAAGATTCATGGTCCTGAAGGTAAAAGAGGACCAAGACTATAACATGAGCACTAGGGCAGAGAAAGCCAGTAAGGACTGGCTCTGGTCCCTGGAACTTGGACAAGTGGGGACTTGGTTTCAGGAGTAAGAGAGCAGACTAAAAATGCAACACAGATTCCAAGCTGGATAGGTACAAGCATGATCTAGGCAGACAACCTGAGAGCCTCTTGCCTGGAGATAGCGTAAGGCTGGACCCCCAGGTAGGGGATCCATAGCCCCAGGTATAGGGGAGGAGAGCTCCAGAGGCCAGGAGTCTGTAAGTCAACAGCAATGATCAGCTCATATTTCTACACCTCGTTCACACTGCAAGACTTGCAGTATCGCGCTGAGTCGGAAATACCTCTGCTATTTCCCTGAACCTTCATTGTTTCACTGTCATCACAAAAGGGAGCGCGGTCCTGCTGGTGCAGCTCGCCCGCACTGCGGGAAGCTGCCTTCCAGTGGTTCCTGCTTCCTTTCTTTAACTGCTCATTGACTTGTGTTTCATGAGCCATCCTAATTTTGCTGCGGATCAACCTAAAACTCCAAACAAAGCCAAGAGCAGGTCAGTAAGGGAGAGGATGTTTCCACAACTGGGGAGCAAACTTGGGTAGTTTCATGAGATATTTGCATTCATCCTTGAAAGATGAACAGTATGTGTCAATCAGTGGAAGGAATCTTAATAACAGTCAGAGATGATTTTAGACTCTGTCGGCTAGTCTGGCTGGGCATAAACAAGTAGACAGGCAGAGCAGAGTCAGAGCCTGGAGGCCAGAGAATATGAACTTTGCTAGGATATAATGGGCAGTAACTGAAGGTATTTTCCTAGCCAGAGTAGGGTTTTAAAAAGAGTGGTGTTAATAGTGATAAAGCATCGGAAAACTCCTAAGGAGGAGTAATCTATAACATAACTCGCCTGTACACTTTAAAGTATTAATGCCATGAAAGATAAAGAAAGACTGAGAAACTACTCAAAAATAAACTAAATAAAGATGACAACTGAATGCAACAGACAATTTGGGATATTTTTTAATAAGGACATTATTGGGATAGTTGGCAAAATCTGAGTAAGGTCTGTGCATTATAAAATAGTGTTGTTTCAATGTAATTCCAGATTGTGATAACTATTATGGTGTGTATGAGAATGTTTTCTGTAAAATGTACACTGCAGCCTTTAGGGGTAAGAGGACTTCTGCAACTGTCAAATGGTTCAGAAATACAGGTCTGTGCACACATATGTATGTATGTGTATGTAATATGCATACCAACTACACACATATGGATGTGCCTGTGTGTATCTATAGAGAATGAAACCGCAGATGCAATAAAATGTTAACATTTGGGGAATCCAGGTGCAAAGTATTCTGGAATTCTTTGTACTTTTCTTGAAATGTTTTCCATAGATCTAAAATTATGTCAAGATGGTAAGATAAAAGTTAAAACGCATAATGTAGAGATGGAGGGCAGTATAGTGACTGGTTAGAAGGCGCCCAAGAGGCTAATGCAACTGTCCAGGTGAGAGGTGGGAAGTGCCAGGTGGTGGCAGGGCAGACCGGAGAGGGAAGAGAGAAGCACTGGACAGGTGAAGGCCTCATAAAGGAGCGCAGATGATTTGGAGCTTTCAGACCGAGTGTCAGAGAGAAGGGCCTCACCTTCACAGCTGGAAACATTTACCCAATAATCATGGGAGAGAGTTCCTAATGGGAGTTTAAAAAGTCTAACTTCAGGGAAGAAGCATGAACAGAGAAACAGGGATTGAGACTAGCATGACTGAACACTTAACAGGAAATTGGACACTTCCTGTTGTGCTTTAAGTATCTAATTAAATGTAATTGTGGTCCAGCTGGTAAGCTTTTATTTGTGCGGCCAGCCAGAGAACAATCGCTTCAATCCCAGTGCAGAGAAAAAGAGTGCCACAGGCCGAAGGGTGGCAAAGCGAGTTCCGTAGCTGTGGCATAAGCCTTTGGAAGAGTGCAGGCGCTGGGCTGGGCTGGCCTGGCCGTCCCTCCCACACTGACAGCCTGGGGCTCTGCCCTGGGTCCACCAGCCGCTCCCGCAACCCGCAACCCGGTAGGAGCCACTCCTTCACTGCTGACCAGAGCTCACTGGCACCCTCTCCGCTGCACTTGCACGTCCTGAAATGTTAAGCCTCCACCGTCTTTGCTTTTCCCAACAAGTTTCTTCCCTTATCATATATTGTGGCAGGATGTATTATTTGTTTATAACTCCTCTTCCCCACGCTTGTTCCCCAAGTGGGCTTGTCCACCCCCCAACTCAGGACTGGGCCACGTGGGGGAATGACATGTGCAAGTCCTGAGCGGAGGCATCACCTGTGCATTTCCTCTCTTGTCTTCCCGTCCTCTGCCAGAACTACATGCCTTAGCCAAGGGCGGCCCTCCCAGCCTGTTCCACGTGGACCCAAATCCTGGACCCAAGTCTAGACAAGCCCAGCCAAACCGAGCAGAACCACAGCTGGCCTAATAGGCATGTGATAGAGAAATAAAAATTTATTGTTTTAACTACGGCATTTGGGGGTTGTTTGTTACACAGCATAATCACAACAAAAAAAGTGATGTGTAACTACCGGTCTCTTGTCTATTTTGTTGGCAGCTTTTCAAACATCCCCCGAGAGTCTGATGGTTATGACACCTTCAAAACTGAAGCCTGGCTCTTCTCGCCTTCTGGCCTCCCCCTGTAAACAGCCCCTCCCTGTGGACCATATGGTTTCTGGTCACCTCGCCTCCCACTCTGGTCCTTCATGGCTATGCCTTGGTATTTGTATCCCCAGTGGGTGTTCACAGGCCTGCAGAGCAGCAAATAGACACCAGGGGGACAGTATTCAGAACAGAAAGGTCCACACCTTTGTGAAGTTCAGTTACTTAGGAAGGTGTCCTCTTCAGAAAACAGCCAAAAAGGAGTGAAAAATAATTGGGAACAGCAAGAATCATAAATGTTCCCTGAAATCATGCCCAAGAAATGTATTACTCAGGGGAGAGTTCCTCACTCAAAAATGATAGGCTTTATAGTGTGTGCACTTTGAACAAACATGGTTATACAGTTTTCAGGCCCACATCTGATTAGAGAAGAGGAGTGCGGTAGACGGGGGTGCCCACATCAGTGGGAAGGAACAGGGACATATTGATGGGAAGAGAGAAGACAAAAATCTATTAAAAGGAGACACAAGAAAAAACAAAAAGCCCAGCGGCAAGTACCCCTGTACAGCATGGGACATCTTTGTAGTAAAGTAGAGCAAAGTAATTGCTGGGATTTTCTTTTTAATCAGCATTTAGCTATCTGAACATAATTGTTTTATGAAAAAAAAAAAGGCTTTAAAGGATACATGAAAAGATGTTCAACATCACTAATCACCAGGGAAATGCAAGTCAAGACCACAAGGAAATAGCCACTACCAAAAGGACCAGAACTAAGTTTTGGTGAGGATGTAGAGAAAAGGGATGCTTTGTACATGGTGGGTGGGAGTGTAAACTGGTGCAGCCACTGTGGAAAACAGTATG
>JAQQAC010003584.1:22327182-22348350 GCA_029783875.1 Phataginus tricuspis | reverse complement strand
ACTATTCAGCTGCAACACAGGATGAAATCTTGCCTTTGTGACAACATGGATGGAACTTGAGGGTATTATGCTAAGTGAAATAAATCAGACAATTACAAATACCATATGATTTCACTTATATATGGAATCTAAAAAACAAGTAAACAAAAACAAAACTCATAGACACAGAGCACAGACTGGCGGTTGCCAGAGGCAGGGGCGCGAGGGCGGGGGACATGGAAGAAGGGGTTCAAGAAGTACAACCTTCAGCGATGTAATAAATGAGTCTTGGGGATAAAGTGTACATCCTGGCGACTATAGTTAATAATATTGTGTTGCATATTTTAAAGTTGATAAAAGAATAGATCTTAAAAGTTCTCACAAGAAAAAAATGTGTACCTGTGTGGTGACATACCCGACTGGCTACTGTTCCCCAGTTTGGTCTCAGCGCCCTTCCCGCCACCCTCTGTCATGCATGGCCTTCACAGCGCCGTGCTGCGCTCACCTGCTGGGATGCGGGCGCCCTCACTAGGCTCTCACCCCTTGAAGGTCGCGCCATGTCTGTCTGGTCCACCACTGACCACTGATTCCTTCGTGCCTGGCAACCTGTCACCTCCCAGTATGTATTTGTTAAACGAATAACGCCTCCACCAGGTAGCAATGCACATCAGGGCATCTGCCTTACAAACGCATTAACAAAATGAAAACACTCATTGTGTATTATTCTGGCAGGAAGAACACTCAGCCACTTAGGCCAGATGGTTGGCAACTCCTGCTGGTGAGATCAAATTTTAGGCCAAGTTCTGGTATGCACGGCATAGACCTCACCTCGGGCTCTCTAAAGGTATCTTTCTCACTCGTGTCGCTGGTCACAGAAGGATTACTTATGTATATGGTAGTGCTTCCCATCTAGCGCTGGGGCAGCAGGACAGGCCTGGAGGAAGAAGAGGGGATTAAATGATGCAGTCTGGCAGAAAGGAACTGATATGCACCCAGAATTTATGATGGCCCAACGGGATTAGGAAACCAAATTAACCAAAATGCTTCCCTAATGAAACTCTTATGAAAAAGAATCCTCTTTTAGACCCGGATCAAAGGTCAGTGTACTGGGCAATCAAAATGGCTTACAACCTTTGCTACTAAGAAGATGAGAAGTGTCAGGTGTAACAATCTGTTACAATGGAAATTAGAAGGCTACAGATCTGAGCTGTAGTCTATTTTTTTCACTAATTTCTGTGTGTACCTGACACAAGTCACTTGGGTCATAATGTCCTGTAAGCAAGGAAGGTGAGCAAGACCGTCTCTATGAAACCCTCTAGCCTGAAGTTCCCCCCAACATGGTATGTCCACTGTGATGAGTAAGGGGTACTAAGAAATAAAACAAAGTACTTATTTTAGAGAAATACTTAATGAAATGGGAAAATGTTCATGATATATTTTCAAGTGATAAAAAAGCAATTTACCAAAAGGTACGTAGTGTATTCACAGTGCATGTAAACACACACACGTAGGCATGTTGGTGTGTATGCGCATGTGGGTATGTGTTTAGAAAAATTTCACATATACAGAAAAATTATTGGACTGAGACTAAGTGGATTATTAGCAGTGGTAGCATTGGAATGACTGCTATTTTATTCTTAGTGTGTTTTTGTATTTTATAATTTTTCAGTAAAGTATGGGTTTTGCGATAACTGGAAAATAACTTTTTGTGAATTTTTCTTCTGATCATTACACCTAATAGGGCTAATATTTTTCATTTTCTTATTTTTATTAAGGTATCATTGACATACACTCTTATGAAGATTTCATATGAAAAACAATGTGGTTTCTACATTCACCCATATTATCGAGTGCCCCCCATAGCCCATTGAAGTCACTGTCCATCAGTGTAGTAAGATCCCACAGAGTCACTACTTGCCTTCTCTGGGCTACACTGTCTTCCCCACGACCCACAACACACATTGTGCACTAATCATAATACCCTTCAATCCCCTTCTCCCTCCCTCCCCAGCCACCCTTCCCCACCCATCACCTTTGGTAACCTCTAGTCCTTTCTTGGAGTCTGTGAGTCTGCTGCTGTTTTGTTCCTTCAGTTTTGCTTCAGTTTTACTCCACAAAAGAGAGAAATCATTTGGTACTTGTCTTTCTCTGCCTGGCTTATTTCATTGAGCATAATACCCTTGAGCTCCATCCATGTTGTTGCAAATGGTAGGATTTGTTTCTTGGTTATGGCTGAATAGTATTCCATTGTGTATATGTACCACATCTTCTTTATCCATTCATCTACTGATGGACACTTAGGTTGCTTCCATATCTTGGCTATTGGAAATAGTGCTGCAATAAACTTCGGATGCACATATCTTTTTGAATCTGAGAACTTGTTTTCTTTGGGTAAATTCCTAGGAGTGGAATACCCGGGTCAAATGGTATTTCTATTTTTAGTTTTTGAGGAACCTCCATATTGCTTTCCACAATGGTGGAACTAATTTACATTTCCACCAGCAGTGTAGGAGGGTTCCCCTTTCTCAGCATCCTCGTCAGGATTTGTTGTTCCTAGTCTTTTTGATGTTGGCCATCCTAACTGGTGTAAAATCTCATTGAGGTTTTAATTTTCATTTCCCTGATATTTAGTGATGTGGAGCATCTTTTCATGTGTCTGTTTGCCATCTGAATTTCTTCTTTGGGGAATTGTCTGTTCATATCCTCTGCCCATTTTTTAATCGGGTTATTTGCTTTTTGTGTGTTGAGGCACATGAGTTCTTTATATATTTTGGATGTTAACCCTTTGTCAGATATGTCATTTACAAATATATTCTCCCATACTGTAGGATGCCTTTTTGTTCGGCTGATGGTGTCCTTTGCTGTACAGAAGCTTTTTAGCTTGATGTAGTCCCATTTGTTCATTTTTTGTTTCCCTTGCCTTAGGAGATGCGTTCAGGAAAAAGATGCTCATGTTTATATTCAAGAGAGTTTTGCCTATGTTTTCTTCTGAACAGTTTTATGGTTTCATGACTTAGATTCAGGTCTTTGATCCATTTTGCATTTACTTTTGTGTATGGGGTTACACAATAATCCAGTTTCATTCTCTCACATGTAGCTGTCCAGTTTTCCAACACCAGTTGTTGAAGAGGCTATCATTTCCCTATTGTATATACATGGCTCCTTTATCACATATTAATTGACCATATATGCCTGGGTTTATATCTGGGCTCTCTATTCTCTTCCACTGATCTATGAGTCTGTTCTTGTGCCAGTACCAAATTGTCTTGAATACTGTGGCTTTGTAGTAGAGTTTGAAGTCAGGGAGCACAATCCTCCCAGCTTTAATCTTCCTTCTCAGGATTACTTTGGCTATTCAGGGTCTTTTGTGGTTACATATGAAATTTAGAACTATTTTGCTCTAGTTCTTTGAAGAATGCTGATGATATTTTGATAGGGATTTATTGAATCTGTAGATTGCTTTAGGCAGATGGCCATTTTGACAATATTAATTCATCCTATCCATGAGCACGGGATGTGTTTCCATTTATTGGTATCTTCTTTAATTTCTCTCATGAGTGTCTAATAGTTTTCAGAGTATAGGTCTTTCACTTCCTTGGTTAGGTTTATTCCTAGGTATTTTATTCTTTTGGATGCAATTGTGAATGGAATTGTTTTCCTGATTTCTCTGTCTGCTAGTTCATCACTCGTGTATAGGAATGCAACAGATTTCTGTGCATTAATTTTGTATCCTGCAACTTTGCTGAATTCAGATATTAGATCTAGTAATTTTGGAGTGGATTCTTTAGGGTTTTTATGTACAATATCATGTCATCTGCAAACAGGGACAGTTTAACTTCTTCCTTGCCAATCTGGATGCCTTTTAGTTCTTTGTGTTGTCTGATTGCCATGGCCAGGACCTCCAGAACTATGTTGAATAAAAGTGGGGAAAGTGGGCAACCTTGTCTTGTACCCGATCTTAAAGGAAAAGCTTTCAGCTGTTTGCTGTAAAGTAGGATGTTGGCTATAGGTTTATCATATATTGGCTTTATTATGTTGAGGTACTTGCCCTCTATACCTATTTTGTTGAGAGTTTTTTCATGAATGGCTGTTGAATTTTGTCAAATGCTTTTTCAGCATCTATGGAGATGATCATGTGGTTTTTGTCCTCTTTTTGTTGATGTGGAGGATGATGTTGATGGATTTTCGAATATTGCACCATCCTTGCATCCCTTGAATAAATCTTACTTGATCATGATGGATGTCTTTGGATTTGAAGTGAGTCTCTTGTAGGCATCCTATAGATGGGTCTTGTTTTTTTATCCATTCAGTGACTCTATGTCTTTTGATCGGTGCATTCAGACCATTTACATTTAGGGTTATTATCGATAGATATGTACTTATTGCCATTTCAGGCTTTAGATTCGTGGTTACCAAAGGTTCAAAGGTAACTTCTTTACTATCTAACAATCTAACTTAACTCACTTTGTATGGTATTTCAAACACAATCTAAAGGCTCTTTATTTTTTTTTCCTCCTGTTTCTTCCTCCTCCATTCTTTATACATTAGGTGTCATATTCTGTACTCTTTGCGTATCCCTTTACTGACTTTGGGGGTAGTTGATTTAATTTTGCATCTGCTTAGTAATTAATTGGTCTACTTTCTTTACTGTGGTTTTGTTTTCTCTGGTGACAGCTATTTAGCCTTGGCAGTCCCTCAAATATACACTGTAGAGATGGTTTGTGGGAGGCAATTTCTCTCAGCTTTTGCTTATCTGGAAATTGTTTAAGCCCTCATTCAAATTTAAATGATAATCTTGGTGTATAGATTATTCTTGGTTAGAGGCCCTTCTACTTCATTGTATGAAATATATCACGGCACTCCCTTCTGGCGTGTAATGTTTCTGTTGAGAGTTCTGATGATAACCTGATGGGTTTTCCTTTGTATGTGATTTTTTCTCTCTCTGGCTGCTTTTAATATTCCGTCCTTATCCTTGATCTTTGCCATTTTAATTATTATATGTCTTGGTGTTGTCTTCCTTGGGTCCCTTGTGTTTGGAGATCTGTGCACCTCCATGGCCTGAGAGAATATCTCCTTCCCCAGATTGGGGAAGTTTTCGGCAATTACCTCCTCAAAGACACTTCCTATCCCTTTTTCTCTCTCTTCTTCTTCTGGCACATGTATAATGCAAATATTATTCTGATTGGATTTGTCACAGGGTTCTATCAATATGCTTTCATTCCTAGAGATCCTTTTTTCTCTGTGCCTCAGCTTCTTTGTATTCCTCCTCTCTAATTTCTATTTCATTTACCATCTTCTCTACTACATCTAATGTGATTTTAAATCCCTCCATTTTATGTTTCATTTCAGATACTGTATTCTTTAATGATTGAATCTCATTCCTGAATTCTTTCCAGAGTTCGTGAATATTTTTCTGCACCTCTGTGAGCATTTTTATGATTTTTATTTTGAACTCTCTTTCAGGAAAATTGATGAGTTCAGTTTCACTTGGCCCTGTTTTGGGGGTTTGTGGGATTTGGGTTTGAACCAGGTTCCTTTAACATTTCATATTTGTATGTGGCGCCCTCTAGTGCCCAGAAGCCCTACTCTCTGGGGCTGCTCATCCCCTGGAGCGATGGCCGGGGTCGCAGGCAAGTGGTGCTGGTGCCTGGGGGAAGGATAGCACTGCTTCCTGCTTCCTGGCTGCAGTGCCTGTCTCCACTGCCAGGGCCAGTAGGCTGAGCACACAGGTAGAAGCCTCTATGCTTTGCACTCATAGCTGACATAGGCAGGGCCTCCCTCTGGCTGGCCTGACACAATGGCAGGGGCAGCCATATTTTTAGTTCATGCCAGCCGGGAGAGAGGCACAGCAGGCTGCATATCATGATGGGGGGTCTCGGAGCTGTGTAACCAGCCAGGGGGATGGAGCACCTGAAGCTCCTGAAAGTTCCAAACTTGTTGGGCAGGGTGCACCTGGACAATTTTTTTCCACCTGTCCTTTCTCCTGAGCAGCAAGCTCTTTGCAATCCTTGTGCCTTTAGCAGCCCTCTCGCTGTTAGGAAGTCTCTCAAACTGCCCACCTTTCTTTTGTACCAGAGCAGCCAGCTGTGAGTCCCTGCTTTCCACAAGCAGCTGGAATCTCAGTCTCTCCAAGTATTTTGCCTGCCTTAGCTTTCCAACCCCACTAATCTCCAGAACACCATGTAATGTAGTTTTATGCTCCCAGAGCAGATCTCCAGGGCTGGGTGTTCAGCAGTCCTAGGCCTCCACCCACTCCCTGCTCTGTTTCTCTTTCTCCCACCAGTGAACTGGGCTGGGGAAAGGGCTTGTGTCCCATGGGATCATGGCTTTGGTGCTTTATCCTGTTCCATAAGGTCTGTTCTTTTCTCCAGGTGTATGCAGTCTGGTACAGCCTTCTTTCCTGTTGCTATTTCAGTATTAGTTGTATTAACTATATTTTCACATTATATGTGGTTTTGGGAGGAGGTGTCTGTTTCACGTCTCACACCACCATCTTTGATCTAAGTCAAGGGGAGATTTTTATATAGGGCTAATATTTTATAGCTACGTAATTGGAATTAAAATGATAGTGAACCATTAATGGCTAATTGGAGCTTTCTAGCTATAAAGTGAACTATACTTTATGCAAACAAAATTTCCATTCTATTTCAAATTATTAGAATTCAACTAGCAGTGAGAACTGAGGCAAGCCCCACCCAGTCTAGAGTTCAGGACCTGCATGGACTGCAGACAGGGCTCTGTGTTTCACCTCCTTGTGAGCTTATCTCTGGGGTCTCATAAGCACAGGGCTCCTACTTCTTCCCCTGCCCATTTTTTGAGACTTTGCATTTTCTACCCTGGTGGAGAGTGTGAAAGTTTGATCCTCTCACTAACCAGCTTCAGTCAAGCTGTTAAGGAAAAATCAAAACCTAAAGCTAAACTGGGAAAGGGCAATGGAAGGTTAGAGGAGACAGCTTTGTGATGTGAACCCAAAAAAGGCAGCAGGCTCTCTTTTGACACAATAAGCTTCTAAAGCTAGGTGGAAGATTAGCTCCCACACTAAGAGATGTCATTTTATTTCTTTTTAAAAGATTAGGCTATATAGAGAAAAAGAAAAATACAGAAAGCTGCTGCCTGGAGTCTGATTTCAGTGGAATTACTACCCTGCTCTACGTCAGGGCCTAAAGCTCCTCCCACCTCTGTTCAGCAATAGAAGCTTCAACACAGCAAATGGCAGCTTGAAAGTTTTAGAAGAGGCTGGGGTATGCCTCTCCCAAAAATATATCCAAGACCTCAAAGGCTAGGAAGAAATTAACCATCCATTGCTGGAGTCCAGAAAATGGAGAAGGTGTAGTGAATATTTGTTGAAACCACAATACCAATTTTACTGAAGATTGGTTAATTTCATCTTTATAATTACATCACCCGTGCCAGCATTTTGCTAGGAATAGGCTGGTGACAAAATTCTGCTAATGAGAGTTGGGAAAAGTCTGCTGAGGTCTTTTGGGACACACAGAAAGACATAGTCTCGCTTTCACAGGACATTGTTAATGTCTGCATAGGACCCTGGAGCTGCCTCAGTCACCCACCAGTCTGAGAGTTCATTCAACACTAATGGTCACAGGCCGGAGAGCACAGCTGACCCATCGCAACAAACGAGGCTGAAGTCACCAGACTTTGTTGTTAGGCAGAAAAACAGATATGATTGGGTGCAGGGAGAATAAAGCCAATAGGGCCCACCAAATGGGACTCAAAGAGTTAACCAGATAAAACCAGAGAACCAGAAAGGACTCACAGAGCTAAGAAGACAAGCACAGAAATCATCAGAGTGCAGCCCATGCCTTCTTTTCATCAATTAGACCAGGCCTCTGAGGCCAAGGTTGTCAATCAAGGACTTCTCTGTCCTGCCAAAAAGCCCCGTAAAAAGAAGCCTCACAGTAAGCAGCCTGCCTGTGTGTACCTTGACTGGCCCACTCCTCCCTTGGAGTGGATTCAAATAAAACTTTCATTCTCCTTTGCTACTGTGTCTCTGCCTTTCAATTCTTTGTTGTGGTGGGGCACAGGAACCGGGAACGAATCCAACCCACAACACAGTTGTGGAAGGTGATGATTCCTCGTCATCTAGTCACCAGGCGTTAGGGAAGAGTGGGAGGTCTAGGGGAATGATTCACTGAGGGGTCGGGGGGACGTCCACAGGACTCTGTAGGACACCAACACTGAGCTCATTTGGGGAGTAACTTAGGAGACTGGGTCCACCTAACCTTTTGCCTCCCTGCCTAAGCATAGTTTTCAAGCAAAGCAAAATTGAAGGAGAGAAGTTTCTGTGGGTTTTCATGTGTGTTTACTCAGCCAGTGTAGCAGAGTTATGCATAACAGACTTTATACTCACATGTACAAAGAAGATGTAGTTAATTTTCTCTAAGCCTCCACCCTAAGTTCCAACAAAACTTGCTAATTAACTTGCTAATTAAAGTTTCTGTCTCTTAGGGTTTAAACAATCTCCTTTTAGTTAAGCAATCAGATTATTCAAAGTTTAGTTTCCTAGCATGGCTGGTTAGATCATACATTTTGAGCACCTCAGTCCCTCTGGTAAATTCTCAGCCTTCCAGGGAGCTGCTCTACACTCTTCTCCTTCCTAAGAAGTGTGGAGGCCTCTGACGGGGTTCCTGTGGTGGGTGTCCTCGGGGAGCGGCTGTTTTCTCCTATAGCATGTCTTGCCTGGTCTGCACCCTTACCTGGTAATCAGTTAGTGTGGCGAGTCCCATAGGCCCTCTCGGGTCATGTCCTACTCCCCTCCCTGCAGTTTGTGGTCCCAGCCAGCTAGCTGCCCCTTCACGAAGCCCCCAGTCAAGAGCGTCTTCATCTTGCGGGCGCCCTGGCACCCCCAGCACCTCCCATCCCTCTGGCCGAGCACACGGACACTCTGTAGGCAGGATGAAGCGAGCGGGCAGGCAGACGCACCGGCCCACGCTCACCTGCCCTGTGACCTTGCTGTGCTCCACCGCTTTGGCAGCAGGTTAGATGCAGGGCCAAGCGGCCCGCCAGGCCTCCCCACGAAACCTGCAGCTTCCTCTAGGCTTCTCCTGGGGAAAGAGCCCTGAGCCCCAGGGCTGTGGATGCCTTCATACCTGCCTCAGTGTTCCCACACCCCCACTCACTAAAGCCTCGGGCTCCAGAAGAAGACAAAAGGCTCTGGACTTACTTTGATGTCTTTCTTCTTTTCATAAACCTGGAAGCATTGATTAGTTCAGGCTTATAGCTTCTCCGTCTTATCTTACAGGCAATCCCCCACCTGAGACTCTAGGACAACCAGACATTCATCTATTAAAGAAGGGGGCTTCCTCATTCAGAAATCATTTCTCTGTCACCTTTACGGTACCTTCACTTTGCTTTAAAAAAATTGAATTTACTAAATTGCTTAAGCAAAGGCCCTCAGATTTGAAAGGTAAATGGACTTTTTTTTTCCTATGCAGTATTAATCTTTTCCTCATGTGGTATAATAAGCCTCAGGGTTGCTTAGGGGTAGGAGGCCACAGATTATTGGATTTAAAGAAAAAAAGACAGCAAATCAATTATGTCTGCCTAGATAAAATGTTGTGATTACGTATCTAGAATGTATTATACACTGTATAACTTAGATATATATTTAATTAGCCAAACTCTAAGATAGGGAGTGAATGGAGACACTTAGACGTGTTATCCCACCCGCTACCCAGCAAGACGGAATTCCCTGCTCCTTCTTTCCCCTCCTCGGCAGTCCCATTGCCAAGATAAGAAATGCAGGTTTAATGGGCTTTTTGACTACCTATAAATCCTTTTTGGGTTGGTACACAGTTACAATTAATCTTGCAGGTTTCTATTTCTCTTGTCTGTTACACTAAAAAATTAAATTGAACATGCTACAAGATAATCTTTGAATAAATACTATTTAAGTGAAGAGGGGTCTGTAAACCTGCCTGATTAAATCTTAAATTAAGCCTAGAAAATAAGGAAGGCTGTGTTTGTTGGGGAATTGTGATGGGATAGACACAGTTTCAAAGTCAGCAGAGCAATGGCAAAACACACGCTGAACTTGAGATACTGTGGCCAGGAGAGTGTATGGTCCTAAGAAAGATGAGAAAAATCACCTACCTTTCCAGTATGGACGGCAAAATCAGCACTTGGTGATGAATGCTTATGCTGATTCCTGAGCCTGCCCCTAAACAAGCATCTTTCCTTTTCTAATAAATTGCAACCCATAATAAGAAATGCCCTTTATTTTCTGGGACACACTCTGATCTATTCTGTTTTGTCCTAGTCTATTGTTTTTTAAATGCTGGTAGGGACCCATTAAACTGATGTCTTGGCCTACTAATGATTAGGGTTTGTAGCTTGAAAAATGCATGCTGCCTTTAAAACTGTTCCCAAAATGTGATCCAAAGACCTCTGACCTCCCCACCCCCACCTATATCCTAACATCTGGGGGTTCTTATTTTAAAATGCAGATTCAGAAGCCTTTCTTTCTTTCCTGGACTCTGAAAGTGAATACATTTGTCTATGGCAATAGCTCCTAACCATTATTCTCATTCAGGCACAAGTGGAGGGTCAGGGCGGGGATGATCGCGAACCGCGGTTCCCAGGAGAGAGGACGGGCTAAGAAGGCAACCTGAGCTCAGCGCTGAAGGAGGCTATGAAGAGTCAGCCCTTGGGGGTGGAGTTAACGGATATGGCGGGGGGAGTAAGGAGGAAGCTGCTGGAAGAATAGGCCAGGAATCCTTAGGCAAAAAAAGCGGAAACTACTGAGGAAAGCAGAAGAGGAGGGGCTGACCCTTGCTGGATTTGCAAGTGCAGAGCAGAGAACCAAACAAAATCACTTAGGGCCACTCTGTGGGTGCTGGCTAAAATCAGAGGTGAGGGTGGAGTCTGGGGTTCCAATTAAAATAAGCTACCCAGGAGGTTTCTATGCAAATTAAGTTGTAAAGCATATCGAGCATAAGTCATGTCCTTCACTCCAAGGAGATTAAGATTTGCAGCTGCAGGCATGAAATACATGTTTAACACGCAGCGCCAAGCAAAGTGAGGTTCCGTTACTTCACCATCATTATAAGGCACCTCCGCCTCTTTCAGTGGGTACTTCCTTCCATTCCCTGCCAGTTTCAACAAGACATCTGATTTTGTGCACGGCTTCAATAATCACAGTTGGAACCAAAATTCAGACCCACCTCTCGCTGCCAGGGAAGGGCAGAGCGAGCGTCCACCCAAGGACACACAAGGGCAAACACGTTAGTCAGACTGAGAAGGATTTTGAGAGGGGTGGCTTTGAGGAGCGGTTGTTCTCAGCTAGGACCGGGAAAAAATGCCATCATCTTAAAAACCAAATACAGAAAGTGAATAAATTAATTTTTAATGAAGTAAATGTAACTATCAGGAAGATGGATGCAGTGAGCACACCCTCCTCCTGTAGGCCAATTTCCTGGGACACTAAATTATTATCAGAGGATTGCTTGGTGACCATGGCGTTACAGCAAGTGGAACTAGCAAAGTGAACTTAATGCCCATGGATGTTGACGGATGCATTTCAGCCCCTTTCTAGGGACACAGTTGCCCCCAGGTCAGTAGGTTTCCCTCCTGGGGTGGGGCACTTTCTGTCCTGGGCATTTGGGAGACTGGGCAGAGAGGACAGGCAAAGCGCACGCTTCATCAGCTTCTCAGGGGCACCGTTCAGATGGGCTGACACCAGGCAGCAGTCGGAGCAGCCAGCGGGGTGCTCTGCAAGGACAGGGCGGCAGACAGTCTGGGAGTTCGCTTACGCCGTGCTTACCCCATGTTTTCTTGTAACTGAACTTTCCCCGTGAAACTGCCCCTTGCTCAGGGAAGCAGAACCGGCCAGTTGAGAGCAAGGAGATAATTACTGCTGATATTTACGGACCATTTATTCTATTTCAATCAATTGAATATTTGAGGATAGAAAACTGAGCGTGGGAACCCAGTGAGCGATTATGACTTTGGCATATGTCTTTATCAGAAAAGGAAATGTCTACTTTTCTGTCTTTGGAGGGATACTTAAGAAAAGATGGTACTTTATGGCTTAAAGCAGCCTAACTAAAATTTGATACTAAGAGCTCTCATTCAGATTCTAGTTTTAAGACATCAATCTAAATCTATCTGAATTTGGTTTAAAAAGCTTCTTCTGATTCACTTTGCTCTAGGTATACAGAGTCAGAAGTTTTATAAATAAGGTGAGAAAACTTGACCTGATGTACCTTTGGGGAAGAATGTTCTTTTTGCATGAACTGAAAACCCCCCTCCTTTCTCTTCATTACCATTTAATTTCTGGATTCCAAGCTAAACTGGAAGTAAAGAAATAACATCTCAGGGTTGTAGCTGACCCCATTTAACTCCATCTTCCTGCAAAAACACTTAAAAAAATTTATAGAAACCCCATTCACTGTTTAAAAAGAAAGAAAAGATAGCATATGCATCGATTGTTTAGCACACAGACGTGAAGACACGAGCAGAACAAAAAGTTTTTTTTAACACAAGCCATAGTTATATGATATTCATCATCAATAGCAAGATATATTTTGTACCCACTATTAAAACGTTCACTGAAAGAAGCTATGGCTACACTTTTTAAAGTTATTCATATAATGAATGTTTATTGAATGCCTACTATGTGTCTGTCGTTACACTAGTTACTAAGAATATAAAGTTAGGGAGAATGCATGCTCGCAGGCTATGGAGCACACTCAGACAGAAATATATGCCATTTTAAGGGGAAATTCTATAAGGAAGGGTGCTTATCGGTGGACTCGTTCTGAGCTTTGGAATATTGATTACCATTGTAATTTTTGGATAGGTTGAATTGATTTAGATAGCTATCTATGATAATACTTGAGAGATTATTTATAATTTTTGTAAAATCAGTAAGATTGCCTGAACTCACACTAATGAACAAGAACAATAGTTTACCATTCACTTAAGTATGGCTAAATAATATCAGTAAACAGAATACGTACAAATTCTATATCATGGCATTTGGAAATTAACTTCCAATGCATCCTCACTACAAATTAGTGTTTTCTCTTCAGCTCTGGACTCTTGTTCTCCTCACTCAGATTCTGTTGACAGCTATTCCTGCTCTACACTGGTCTGGCCTTAAGTGACTGCTTCTTTGTATCAAGGCATTGTTGCCAATTTTAGAGAACTCAGTTTTTTGATTTGCAAAAGTATAGGTTCAGATGTTATGTGACAGGGTCCCCATCAGTTTTACTTCTTAGGGAATTTGCTTTGTTAAGTAAGCTTGGCAAAATGCTTGCCGGTAAAGACTCATAAACTGGGAATAGTTTCTCGAACGGCAGATTGCTAATGCTTTCTGTCTCGATTCTGAGTGTTTCTGAAGCTTCTATAGGAAAAATAACATATGCATTGGAAAAGAATTCTGCCATTGCACAGAAATTACAGGTGTCACAATTCTTTCATCTCTTAACGTTTAAACCCTTTTGTTTAGGCCTCATCAAAATTCTAGGAGAATATATACTAACAGGGGTTATACATTTATAATGGAGGTAAATACAAAATGCTGTGGGATTAAACCTGGAGTAGTGAATTGCTCTAGGGGTTAGAGGTTCACAGAAGGCTGCACAGAGGTCCTTGAGAGAAGACTGGGTATTTGCCAGGAAAAGAAGTGCAGAAGGACTTTCAGATAAAGAGGAAAGACAAGGACGGGGTAAACGGTCATTCCATTCCATTCAGTAATCCTTTTTAAGAAGTTATAATCTAACTGACCCTGGATCTACTACCAAAGATGAGTGGGACCAACCCTGGAAAATTAGAAGCCTGCTCTTCAACTACAAATATATATATATACTTCATCCCACCAATATCTCCTGAAAGTCTATGAACTCCTTTCACATCAAAATGTGCCTGTCTTGCATCCTTCTTCACTTTCTCTGCTCTGGCTTTTCAAGGCAGCAATTCTTTATTTCAAAAAGTTCAAGATAAAATCTTAATGACTGATTGTAACTGATAGAGTACTCTTCCCAGGAATAATAATATTTTAACAGGTTGATCCTAAATCCGAATTAATGAACCCTTATTGGTGAAATTCTAGTTATTTTGGCAGATGTGTAGGGATATATCCTAGGACAGCAGTGCCTATTATAACAGCCTGGAGAGAACTATGTAAAATATTATCCTTTCTTTGAGTAATGTTGTCTTTTAGCTATGGTAACCTTTGTTACATTTGCCCTTTATGATCAAGATTATATTTTTTCCCAGTTCATGATGAAGTGATTTCATTGGAAGTTGGAATATCTTTTTGAGTTTTAATTTGTTTTAAAATGAGGAAGAGGAACGGCATTTTTTTTTTAAATGTAGAGAAGCATTTTACTCATGCAGCTGAACAAGAGAGTGTTAAAAGATTTTTTTCTTTTGTAACGAGGCTTTAAAAAATGGTAATTTACCTAACTTTTTCATTCTATGAAGAGCCTTTCATCTCTGCTCTGGTTTGCCCCCAGTAATGAACATGTAATGAAAATACATTAATTAAATTTTCTAACAAGATTCTATAGCTATTGGCCCTGAACTCTAGGGAAACCATCAATCCCTAATTACAGTTTATCAATTACAGTTAAGTCTTCCAACTACACACTAGATGTACTTGAGAAAAGGAAAAATAGTTGCTAATAAATTTTAGACAAGATTGAAGGTTCTTTCTATGGCTATCAAGGGGCCCCTATAGATCTGTGGGAGAAAATCCTAATCTGCGTTTGAGAAGCCTTGATCACATGGCAGCTCTAATTTTCCTAAGACCACCTCAGGACTTGGCTTCTTTGTGCAGTGACTCGGGAGTTGGGCTGGTCTTGGGCATGGTGGCTGGGGTGGCCTTTCTGCAGAGGTTCCTGCTGAGAGTTTCATGTTTTCACGTGTTCCAGTTTGAATTACCTGGAGTTAAACACTCAGGGGGAGGCAGAGCGGCTGGAACACTGTCACTACCAGAGAAGCGGGACAGAGATGAGGCGCGGTCTTTCTGCGCAGGACCGGGGTGGGGTGCAGGAGCTGCCGGGCTCACTCAGCAAAGCCTCCGGGAGCCATGCTCGGAGCCCGCCGTAACAGGCTTTTTAAGCTGGAGCCTTTCAGGAGTGACTGTTGTTTCTTGCTTAGGAGGTCTCTCCAGTAGAGGTAGAGAGCCCTCTGCGCGCCTTCTTCCGATCAGGTCCCTTTGGTTGTAGTTCCCTTGACCTGGAACACTGTTTTTACATCAGAAAGGATTTTGACCTCTCGCTCCTGGTTTCTTGCCTCTTCCTCATGAGACACCTGAAGGCTGGCAGAATTCTGGTGACCGACACCTATGTAACAACAAACCACACCCAAAACTTAGATATTTAAAACAGTTAACAATGGTTTTTTTCCTCACAGGTCTACAACATGGGAACAAGCCACTCTCTTCTCTACTGTGTTTAGTTTGGCCTGCAGGACCACCTTCAGATTTCTTACTCACGCAGCTGGGAAGGTGGCCCTGGCTGCTGCCCAGGCTGACATGCCTGAGGTTTTGATTCCCTTCCTCGGGCTGCTGGGGCTCCCTCAAAGCATGGCGGCAGAGTTCCGAGGGGACCGGGAAGAACTGTGGCCTTTTCTCCCCTAGCTTCAGAAGCCAGAGTGCTGCTTCCACGGCATCCTATTTATGGGGACACGTTCAGCCCAGCTCAAGGGGGAAGAGACTTGACTCTTCACTTCAATTAAGTGTTGTTCTTGAAAACTGACTCGGGCTCGGTTCAAAGAGGAAGAATTCTAGTAAAAAGAGGCCCAGAGGCCCAGAGACCCAGAAATGCTTCTCCATAGGTGTGAGCTGTCTGCTTTCCCAGGACATGGTGCACCCAACACCCTGACTGGGGGCCCCCCCCAGATGTCCCTTTACATACAGTCCGTCCCCACAGCCTTGCATGGCTCAGAACTCGACACGCTTGCCTTTATCTGCTTTTACTTTTTAATTGCATTGTGTTCTGTAATATACACAGAATGCACAAATCTTAACCACATAACTTGGCAAATTTTTATACATGTATGTATACATGCTAACAACACTCAGATTAAGCTATAGAATATTTTGAGTAGAGCCAGAAAGCTCTTTCGTGCCCTCTTCCCAGTCAATACTCCTTGAAGGTAACCATTATTCTGACTTCTATAACTGTGTATTGGTTTTATCTCTTCTTGAACTTTATATAAATATAAAATGTTCTCAATTGTCTGTGGCTTTCAGTATATCTGCATGTAGCTGTAATTTGTCTTTTTTGTAGCTACATAGTATTCGATTGTAGAAAATATGACACAATTTACTTATTCTACTGTTGATGAATATCTTGTGCATGTATTTTGGTGGACATTTGTACTTGCACTAATTTCTCTCAGTTATATACCAAGAAGTGGAATTGTTGGGTCATAGAACATACATATCTTGGACTTTACTAGATAAATCCAAACTACTTTCCAAAACGGCTGTGCCAATACCTCCTTCCAAAGGAAATGTATGTGAGTTCCAGTCACTCTACCTCCTCTTTTTACTTGGTGTTTTCAGTCTCTTTAACTTTAACCAGTCTGCCAGGAGTATAATGATAGCTAATTTTGATTTTAATAATGCATTCATTACTGATTATCAATGATTTGTGTATCTTTTCAAATGCTTATCGGAAATTTGGATATTCTCTTCTGGGACATGTTTTTGCCTGTATTTGGGAAATTGTCAGTCTTTTTCTTGTTTATTTGTAGGAACTTCTTATATTTTTTCATAAGGTCTTTGGTCAGATTCTGGTATTACAGTCAGTTCTATGGTTTTTCTTTCTTACTCTCTGGATAGAATCTTTTGATAAACAATTTCTTGATTTTAAGGATATATAATCCATGAAATTTACCAATTTTTTTCTTTTTGTCTCTTCTTTTTTTCTCTAAGTGCTTTCATTAGGTCATAAAACTATTCTCCTATGCTTTCCCTTACAATTCTTTATTGTTTTACCTTTTACACTTAGGTTACATTCATCTGGAATTTTTTTCCTGCAGTGTGAGACAGAGATCAAGATCCTTTTTTTTCAGTGTAGATAGTCAGTTTGGCCC
This sequence comes from Phataginus tricuspis, assembly GCA_029783875.1. Lineage (NCBI taxonomy): Eukaryota > Metazoa > Chordata > Mammalia > Pholidota > Manidae > Phataginus > Phataginus tricuspis. Next base: position 22,331,304 of record JAQQAC010003584.1, on the reverse strand, counting down.
AGTACCGAGACGAATATATTTTCGCTGGTGACTTGTTTTATAAGTCAGGTGACCATATGTGTGTGCATCTATTTCTAGATATTTAATTCTGTACCATTGTCTATGTCTCTCTCCTTGTTCCAATGCTGCACTGCTTTAATTACTGTAGTTTTATAATTAGTCTTGATATATGGTAGCTTAAGTTCTACAACTTTCTGTTCTTCTTCAAGGCTATCTTGGTTATTCTTGGCCTTTTGAATTTCCACGTACATTGTAGAAGTAGTTTTTCAATTTATACAAAAAATCTTGCTGAGATTTTCAGTGGAATGACGTGGAATCTACAGATAAATCTGGAGGCTACTTAGTACTTAAACACCATTGAATATTCCAAGCCATGAACATTACCATCCCGCCATGTATTTAGAGCTTCTTTAATTTCTCATAAAAATGTTTTATAGTTTTCTTTGTAATATCCTTGTACATCTTTCACCAGATTTATTCCTAGGTATTTGATATTTTTGATGCTCTATAAATGAGATGTCAATTTGATTTTCTGATTACTGTAATATATAGAAATACAACTGGTTTATATATATTTTGAGTTTGTATCCAACAATTTTGCTAAATTTATTTATTCCAATAATTTGTTCATAGATTCTTCCAGATTTCCATCTATGAATAATGACAGTTTATTTCTTCTTTTATATCTTTACAATTTTTATTTTTCTTGCCTTATTCCATTAGCTAAGACAATATTGGCTAAAGGGGGTGACAGTGGGCATCCCCAAATTTTTACTTAATTTAGGAGGAAAGTATTAATATTTCACCATTAAATATGGTGTGTGGATTTCTTGTAGACGTCCTTTATCAAATTAAGAAACTTGTCTTTTGAGTTTGCTGAGTGATTTTTATCATGAGGAGGTACTAATTTTATTAAATACTTTTCTGTTTGTATTGAAAGGGTCATGTTTTTTCCTTAGAAATGTACCAGTGCTCCTTCTTATTAAAAGGCCACAAACCCCAAATTTTATTCCCCAGCCCTGCATGACTACTCCAATCTTTGGTCAGCTCTTGAGGTATCTCCTGCATGCTGGGCTTCCTTGGAATCTTGAGCTATACATATATATATATACAGTTTAGGAGCCAGCTATCAACCTTGAAAAGGGAGTCCATGCAGATATTGGAACTGGTTCTCTATGGTCCCCTTCTCCCTCAGACTTTCCCCCTCAAGTCATAGTCACTCCGATGGTCTTGAACTTCACCTTCTCAGGCAATTAATGCTGCCGCTTGCTCCTGGGACTTGATTCCCCATACTACAAACTCACAAACACCCTTTTCATTCACAAAGCATGGGTGGATGAGGAGCTCGCACAGCGTGCTTTACTTTGCTCGGGGTTTGTACTCCCTAGTTTATGAGCGCATTCTCATTTTAAATAGCTGTTTTAAGTATTTTGTCCAGTTTTTAGAGTGGCTTTTAGAGTTGGGCTAGTCTGACACGAGCTATTCCATCATGGCCAGAACCTGGAGTCCGCGACACTCCTCCATTTTCTCTGTTTGATGATTACAAAAAAGATGTTCCCATGACAAGGATGGGCGAGCTTTTCGTGGAATTGGTCTTGTGGTAGAAAATAGCTCTAAACTCTGGATGACAAAACAGAACAGATGAAAGAACAACCAGAAGGCACTGGAGAATGAATAAAAGCAGGCAGATTCTGGAGGGAAGTTGACCCTTGGAGGAAGGGAATGGCAGGTGGTGATCCTGTTTTTATCCCTTTCGTCCTGAGGGCAGGCTAAAGGTGGTCTGTGAGAAACAACTAAAATATGGGGAGAAAACTTGCAGTCTTTCTGAGCTAAAAAAACAAAGGATAGAATTTAGGGCAGTCAAAGCTGCTGGATAAAAAGCAGAGAACCAGAAGTGGACTGTCTCAAATCTTATGTCTAAACTCTGCCCTAGCTATAGGCCGACCTCCAAACCACGTACGCTCAGGGCATTCCGTGAGCAGCCTAGCTGAGGGTATCAGACCTGAACTGAGATTTGACCTGCTCCCAATTGCAGTTTGAATCCAGTATCAGGGCTATGTTAGGGTCACTCTTCATTGTCTTTCCTCTTGAGAATGGACCACAATTTCCTGGTTCTTTGTATGTTGAGCAATTATGAATTTTGAATGTTGAGCATTGTGAATGTTATCAAGAATCTAAGAAATAAATCACAGATATTGCATGATTTAGAAAAGGCACGTTTTATCAGCCCCTCAGATTAGGTTACCTAACTGTTGGATCTGATCTTTTCAACCAGATTCAAAGCCCAAAACAACTCTTCCCAACTAGTGAAACCCAGGTCAGTTCTGGTGGAGACCATCCAATGCAATATGGTAAGTCATCCCTGTCCTAAGCTGAAGTTTTCCTCTATCCCTTCCTCTCCTGGTTTCTCTCTCCCTGCTCCTTTCCCACCTCTCCGTTTTAATAACCCTAGAGTTAGGAAATAATGAGATTCAGTACCTTGGTCCACACCATGGCAGCTAGGAAGTGGCAGAGGCAGGTTTCAGACCCAGGTGGCCTGACTCTCGGGTCTAAGCTTTTAGCCCCTGTTATAGTGCCTCCCTGTGAGCATGTGGACAGGCACAGCGGGGGCTGTCATTGCTTCCCACAGGAACAGACCATCATTAAGAAACAGAAAAGAATCTTTTGGTACAGGTAAGTAGTAGAATCATGTTTTTTTCCCCTCGTCTAGGCCATATTCACTCTACAGAAGCTAGGGACTTGATAAAGGCAAAAGGAATAAGGACATACACACCCACCAACCACAAAGTGTCAGGCAGTCCCAGATCTCTCCCAACCCTTCCTTCCTTCTTTCCTCAACACCACTGTGACACAGGGCTTGGTGGTTGGAGAAAATGGCTATTTCTAGAAGTTCAAGGTGAAGGCTTCAGGTGCATTTCACTTTCAATTTCCATCCTCATGACCCTTGGTGTGGCCCTGTTCTATTTTTCACTTCATGAACCTGATAGTCTCTGTTATACTCTTGGCTAGAAAGAGAGTTCAGGATGCACTCATTTTCTTACTTCTTTTATCACAATGTAAATTTTAAGAAAAAATATCACTTGAATTCTGTGTGCCTTTTCTTTTTTAATTTTTGAAACAAGGAGGCTAACTCTGAAATACTCCATGTGGCACTTTAATGAAACCTTTAATTTATGACATTTTAAAACAGGTGAAGACTAAAGACCTTAGACCAGTTTTCAGGGTGGAGTTTTCTTGGGTGCACACACACACACACACACACACACACACACACACACACACCTTTCATTGCTTGAGTTGGTTTCTGTGCACTTGATGGTGAGGAACAATCCTAATGGGTTCACCTGGATGTTAATGTCAGAGGCGGCCCAGCCTTATTTCGTGTTCTAGAACTGCTGGCCTGAAGAGGGCTACTGGTCATGGGATTCACGAGTGTCATGTTCCTGGACATTTTCTGAAAATCCCCCAAAGTCCTGCCCCATATATAGTAAGTAGAAAGTCTTCTCCAACTTTTACAGTCATCAATTCTGTTGGAGGACTTAAAGGCCGGAGAGCCGCATTCGGTTCCTAACCACGACACCAATCTTCTTCTGTTATCACCTAATTCCACACTTTCTCAGCAGTTTTGCTTTCATTTATCGGTATGGAGTTCTCCTCCCGCTGCTGGGTCCTGGGCTGTCCTTCCTCCATGCTAATGATGAACGTCTCTTTGCAGGCATTTCAGGTGTCTTGTCTTCACGATGATATCTTCATTAGGCTGCTGGGTCATGTGCTTTTCCACCTGCAGTGCATAAACCCAGACCTTTTGGTGCACACCTTCCCCATGGTAATGAGCAGGGGCACCTTGAAGAGGCTGAGGGGCGTCTTATTTCCCTTCCTAACTCTAGAGGTGGAAAAAGTTCTACCACACCAGTCTGGAGTGACCTGGGGGCTTCACCCCACACCTGAGTGGAGAGGGGAGGTGTGGCCGTGGTCCTATGCCAGGAAAGGACCAGGAAGGAGGCAGGAGCCTTGACTCGGAGCCGCTACTCTGACATCTGAACTTCTTCATTTCATTCTCGTCCCTTACTTTCCCTCTCAAGTGTCTCTCTTTCAAATAAATACTATGCTTGACTGGAGTTC
>JAQQAC010003584.1:22304471-22320824 GCA_029783875.1 Phataginus tricuspis | reverse complement strand
CCAAATGTGACTGGTAGCTACCAAACTGGACAGCCATGTAGAGCCCCAGGATGTTTGGAGTGTGATAACACTGCTTTAAAGAAAAATGTCTTATATTTCTTAACATATACTTGTCCCATCATCCCATGACTGAGAAAAAGCCAACTGACAAAAAGGATGTATTCAGTACTTCTTTTAAATAATCTTATTTTACTCATCACAGTGGTACCTACCTATATTTGGAAAATATACAAAAACAATTTCTGAAGAGAGTACTTTAAAGCCAACAGATACTTCTTAGTTCACACGTGGATTTAAAAATCCACTGTAGTAACTCCTGCCATATCCAAGGAGACCTCATGCCACAAGCTAGAATCCACTGGCCAAAGAGTCCTCAGAACCCCAAAACTGAGCATTAAAAATCTGTACTGACTAAAATGCAAGAGAAAGCTCTTGAACTATTATCAACTGTTAGCATACTCACAAAAATCAATTATCAACTGTTAGCAAGACAACAACCTAACACAGACCCAAGACATTCTAACTAGAATGAGGGAGCGGGCATAAGAGGGAAAATTTGGAGCCGAGGCCATACCGGCTAAGTAGACCCTTCTAAAAAGGTGAAGAGGTGAAAAGGAGGGCAGGAACTACATGAGCTGCTTGCTTTTTCTGTTCTTTAGGCTGACCAAACACATGGCACCCTTGTGATGTTCATTATGTTGTTATTTATTCATTCAGCCAGTGTGCATGGAGATGCCACCATATGCAATTGCTGTGTTGGGGAAGGAACAGTTAGGACAGGCGGAGGATACAAAGGACATAATTTATAGCCTTGTCTAAAGCCACTGTTCTCTAACAGCAGGGAGAAGACCCAAGCTCAACTGATTCTATCGCAAGGTAGAAAGTGTAGGAGGCATAGGGAGGTGAGATGAATTACCCGGGTGACCCCCTGAGATTTTACAGAAGTACAGTCTTCATACTATCCGAGGAGGCTGGGGAAGCTCTGGGGGAGGGGATGGCTGTAGTGTCTTGTCTTAGGCACTGAAGGATGGTCATTGTGCATGATGTCTCAGGGAAGGGCTTTCCAAGCACAAAGTCTGGTGTGAGAGGTCACCTGGAAAATCATGGGCGGGAACACTGGGCAATTCAACTCAATTAAAACGCCATATAGGTGAAAGAGAACTAAGATTGACAGGGAAGGCCGATCTCAGCATTGGCTGCCAGGCTAGACCCTCCTAAGTAGAGCACTGGGAGACAATAAAGGCATTTGAACAGAGGTTTAAACATACGTAAGTATTTATACAAATGTGCAGGTTCGATGTCATGACATAATGATGATGAGATGATGACAATGATGACAACTAACCTTAGTTGGGTTATTATGTGTGCCCAGCCCTGTTCTCAATGCGTTACATGCATTATCTCATTTAATTCCCCCAAAACTCTACGATGAGGAAGACAGGGAAATATCAGGCTGTTCATTTTGGAACACAGCAAGGCAAAAGAGAACAGAAAACAAAAATACCAAGCAATGAATGCAATACACAAGCCAAAGGGAGTCATTTACAAGAGGTCTAGAGTGTTCAATACAAAAAATAAGAGGCACACACTGCAGGGGGCAGGCGTGGTGTGTTACAAACAATAAAACATTGACCTGTAGGATTCACCTCCCGTGGGACGCCGTGAAGATGGTCCAAAGAGGGTCAGGCCTGGCTATGGCTAGATGGCTGATGGTAAGGTGGCCCAGCACCCACGTGGCCTCCAGTCAGTTACCTTCATGGGTCTCCCACTGAACCCTGCTCAGAGGACGATGCTGGGCTTAGATCGCTCTTTCTCTAAGTATGGTTCCCTGGCAACAAGCATCCGAATTGTCTGGAAATTGCTTAAGTGTGGCTCTTTAGGCCCCATCCAGGTTGATTAGCTCCAAATCACTGGAAGTAGGTTCTAGGAATCTGTTTTTTAACCCACCACCAGGTTATTCCTCACACACTAGGAACTAGGTACCACCGACTCATATATTGGCCAAGCCACTCCTACTCCAGAAGGGAAAAATGTAAAATAAAGGGTCCCCTCTAGTTGGAGAGCTGTTTCTTTAAGCCATATTTACATTTATGATGCTGCCTGAGGCCTGGGTACCTGGAATCCTTGCAATTTCTTTTCCCTTTCTCTACTCTGGCTACTCTTCAAACAGTGTACGGCTGAACATCCCTGAAATTCATTCTCCCTCATCCTTTCCTGTGAAGTCTACCTTATTGATGTCTGCCATGTAATTCCCGCACAGCTAGAATGCAGACAGACATGCAAGGGCAGGCAGTTGTATTCCTGTGATGCTTCTTGCAAAAACTGCATTAGTGTGTATTTGCTCGCCATCCTTCCAGTTAGGCTGTATTTGCTAAGGGATTCTCCCCTTTGTAATTATTGGGTCACATGTTTAGCAAGTACCCAGTGAACAGTCCCAGGTGAGGAGGTAAAAAGCTTCTTTAGCGCATAGGAGAAATCAGATATACTGTCTATCTCTCACCGTGTACACAGAAGGTGATGCAGCAGAGCTACAGCAGCCCCGCTAACGGCCTGCATCCAGGCCCAGGAGCAACCCGGGTCCCAGCTGTGTGCTGGGTGCAAGCCCTCCAGCTAGCGGGGAACAGGCTCCACTTATAGTCGGTTTTCCCTCAATGCAGCTCCTGCTGCTCTGTGCTCAGAGGAGAAATCCGGGGAAGAGAAGCAGGAAGGGGAGTAGAGAGGAAAGGGAATCAAGGAGGAAAGTGGGTGTCAACCTCTGCCCAACCCCAGCCTACTGTTCTGTCTCCAAGAGCTAAGGACAGGCCCCGTGAGGCAGATGTGAGCCTCCCTAGCTGCCTTGAGCTATGGAAACCTTCAAGGAAATGATTCAAAACTCAGGCACTTTGGAGACAAACCAACCAGGTACAAACCCCAGCTCTACCACTTACTGGTATGTGTTCTTGGGAAGGTCCTTTATCCTCTCTAAGGCTCCAGTTCCCCATTTGTAAAATTCATTCAAATATGCATGAAGCCACCCCTAGGTATATACTAGAGAGAAATGAAAATATGTATCTTCAATAAGACTTGTACATAAATTTCATAACAGCTTTATTCATCGTAGCCAAAGACTGTAAACAACCCAAATATCCAAATGCAGGTGAAGTGATAAACCGTGGTACATCCATATAATGCATATTACTTAGAACTAAAAAAGGAAAAAATTGTTGATACATGCAATAACCTAGGAGAATCTATATTGTATATGTACATCTATGTTGTATCTATATGTCTATCTATAGATAAATCTCATTTTGCTGAGAAAACGAGCCAGACACCAAAAGAGTACATACTATAAGATTCTGTTTGTGTGCAATTTCTAGAGAAGACAAACTATAATGATAGAAAGCAGGCTAACGACTGACTGGGTTTACGGGGTGGCGTAGGCAGATTTACTGCAAAGGGGCAGAAAGAAACCTTTTGGGGAAATGTTCTACCTCATGATTATAGTATTAGGTATAGAAGTTTATACATTTATCAAAATTCATCAAACTGTTCACTTTAATGGTGCATTTTTTTGGATTTAAATAACATATCAATAACACATCAATAAAAATTATATATAGTATTACCACGTACCAGGTGTTGCTCTAGGTACAGGGATACAATAATGAACAAAGCAATGCCCCTGTCCTCTGAAGCTTACTTTCTAGAGAGGGAAGACAGATAGTCAATGCATAAAAATAGATTCGATTCATCGTGATGTGTCCCATAACCAGAATAAGGCAGGGTGAGGGGACAGAGAGGGACACGCGTGCTGTTTTAGAGAGACGGTCGGAGAGGACCCCTCTAAAGAGACTAGCTACCTTTGGCAGAAGCACTTCTCAATGAAGAGAGAAAGATAAGGAGGAAGTGAGAGAGAGAAGCAGAAACAGGACAGGGACCAGGCGGAGAGAGATCTGAGGGAAAAGCATCCCAAGTACTGGAACAGGAAGGACAAAGGCCCCGAGGCAGAACTGTGTCTGGCTTAAGAAACCACTATGGCTGAAGCCAACTGAGCAAAGCTGAGGGGAGATGAAAGGCCTGTCCTGCTGCAGCTTTGGGGCCTGTGTAAGGAATTCGGAATGAAGTAGGGGGGATCATGGTGGAGGCTGTTACTGTTCCATTTTTAGTGAGAAGGAAAATGTTTTGATATGATCTGATTTATGTTTTAAAAACATCAGGCTGGTTGCTCTGGTGAAGAGATGGACGTGGATAAAGGTGGAAGCAGCAGTTACGGGACTAACTGCAGTGTCCAAGCAAGAGGTGGTGGTGACCTGGAGGTGGTGGCGGGAGGGGGGGATAAGGGTAAATTTGGGGAGTAAAGAGTCTACCTTCCTACCTCATAGGGCGGCTCTGAAGAGAAACTGAAAAGTACTTCGTATACTCAAAGCACCTGAAAAATACTTAGACTACTCTAAGTGCCCAAAATAGTGCTTAGAACAGTACTTAGACTATTCTAAGGAACAATAGAATAGAACCGTGCTTAGCATAGGCTGAGCCCCTGAAAAGTGGTTAGAATAGCCCCTGGCACATAGTTAAACACTTCAGCCATGTGAGCCAGGATTATCACCCCTGTTTTAAAAGAACAGGCATTGGGAAAAGGCCTTGGAGAAGACAGCTTTTTATTGTTTTGACCACAGGGTTGTGCGTGGGCCTCACCTTTACACCTTTAACGACTGCTAAGTGCTAGGGATTGTGACAGAGCAAAATTTAATAAAGTGTTAAAATTAAGTAAAAACAATTCCTATTTTTGTACAATACCATTGCCCTATTTTAACAGTCATTATAAGGAAACGAAGTCAAAATTCTCATGAACAGCAGACTGAGGGAGCGATATTAGAACCTTGGTTCCATCTTGGTCCCAGGCTGAATCATGTCAAGTCACCACGTTTCTGCAGCCTTTGCATATAAGTACAACAAAGAGTCTAATTTGTGGAGACAGGACTGAATCTGATGCATTCCAACCTCGTCTATCCCTCTCTTTATGGGTCAGCTAAAGATCCTGTCAGAGTCCAAGTAAGCCAAATAGAGGTGGAGAGAATTTGCCAGCGGAGAACCCCGAGCATATTTTTCTTATTGCTGCTGGGGACGGCTCCCCACACCCCCAGTAGCTTGCCCAGCACAAGGGCCATGCCAGGGCTCCACCCAGCACTTTCCGGGAACCTGGAAGCTTGATCCATTGTGATTCATCCAGACCAGTCCATGAAGTCAGCATTATGGGCCTTGTTTCACTGAGAAGGAAAGCAACGCTCAGAGCAGATTTGTAAGCTGCCCATGGCCACTCAGTCAGGATCTGGACCCAACCTGACTCCACACTCCTTCCATTACTCTAAATGTTGGCATAGAAAGATGGAATTAGGGGTGAAGAGTCACTCTGATGCCATTTCTACAGTAAACAGCAGTGATGACGCAGTCTTTTGTCCCTATCAGTTTCAAACACTGCTTACTGGCTATACTTGTGTAAAAAGACCCTGGACACAGCCCTCGTTCTAGCGAAGTTCCCCATATGGTCTGACACAAGTTTGCCATTCATGTAAAGTTGCCATTCAAGTAAAATATTTCTCATCTAAAAGACCCAAAACATGGTCTGGTTCAATGGTGATGACAGGGAGTCAGGGAGGAGTACCCTGTATGTTTGTTTTAAAATGGAATTAAAAGTTAGTGAAAGGAGAGGTTATTTATTGAAATATTCATAACTAAGCTCTCATTTTTCTAGCATAGTTGTAAAGATTATTGCTCATTTTAAATAGATATTGCCAAATAATGCAAAAGACAAAAATACAGCAAGTTCAGGAATCTGGATGGGTTAGCCTAGAGAACTTGATTCTGACTTCAAACGTGAAGATGTTTGAGTATCAGAGAAGTTCTAAAACATAGGAGGACCTTGAGATCTTGACAGATTAGGGTGACATGCAGTGACCTGTCCGTCTCTAGGGGATGATAGTGACACACAGGCCATGCTCCAGTCTATACAGTCTTAAGTTTTCCTCTTGCAGGAATTAAGTTTTAAGTTTTCCTAAACAAGTAAATCCCTAAAAGGGCAGAGTTTTTGTTTGTTTGTTTGTTGTTGTTTAAAGAATTGTTTCTCAGCTCATTCAAGAACAGAGCTCAAGTTAAAGATGTTCAGTTAGTATCTAAATAATCTAGATCTGATAAATGACAGAAAAGAAGAGCTAGGCTTCCTTTAAAAAATTTTAGACTATCATTTGCTGTGAACACCACACATGTCTGCATGCTGAGAAAGGAAAGACAGAGGCAGCAGACAGACAGGTAAAGGCAGGCAGGGCGGAGAAGGGAAGGATGGCACATCACACCCTCTACTTCCTAAAGACCCATCCAAGAGAGTCAGAAAATGAGTCTCAAGCCATAAGGAATCACTCCTTTTCAAAGAAGCATGCAGGCCAATCCAGATCATCCAACGATCAATGACTTTACTGAACTATGGCCCCCAAAGTCCTTTTGTCCATGTTATGACTATATACCTACCATTTATTTGATGCTTACAATGCGCCAAATTAGGATCAAAGCTGCATTGGTCCCTGGAGAGCAAATCTCAGTCTCATCCTACTGAACAGCTTCCTTAAGATTTAGAAGAAAAGTTTTGCTTTCCAGATATCAGAGCTGGAGTGAAGGCTTGCAAGGATCACCTACAATGTACCCGAGACTCCAGCCCAGTGACCCAGAGGACCTCTCCCCACTTTGTTCCCTATCCAGGTCTGCACACTCTCTTGATCTGAACCTATGACTCTGGCCTCCGTCCTGTCTCTTGGTCCTCTCTTGGGAGCCCCGCAGACGAGCCGCCCACCTTTTGATTTCCACCTCACTCCCAGGATCCTCCTCGATCAAGGTGACCTTGATCTGTGTACTGTGCTCAGTCCTTCCTGACTCCCCCTTTGGCCCAGGACCTCAAGAGCTAAGGCTGGGCCCAGAGCCCTTATCCTGCTAGTCTAGGAGAGCTCTGCCAGTGCTGAAGAACAGAATGACAGATGGCAGTGTCTTGCATTTCAAAGGAAGCATTTGTTATTATTGAATTAATTTCTAAAATGAATCTTCCTTCAGTCAAGGTTGAGCAAGAGCTGATAATCTAGTCCAAGATGACACCTCTCAAAAACAGATTTGCTTCACAGAGTGTTGACTTTATCACCTATTCAGCTCAGGTCCAGTGACCTGTTGCATATACTTAAATTTCAGAAATCACCAAACCGCCAGATTTTTAACAAAAATATTCTCAAATTTGCTATCAGTAAGCTCCCCCAGAGAGATCCTACTCTTTCTTATGTAACGAATACAAAGATAAACTCCTTACATAAACTTATCACAATAGCTTTTGTAAATTATTTTTGATGAACTGTGACTTACCATAATGATCCATCATTCTAATTATTGTTTTGGAGTTAACAGCTTTTGCTGTTTGACAGCCTAACTATGCTTACTGAAGTTAATGAATTCATAAGCCCATAAATTTAATATTTTGTTTGGTTATCCAGGCACACCTCGCTTTATTGCACTTCGCTTTATTGTGCTTCACAGATACTGTTTTTTTGACAAATTGAATATTTGTGGCACCCCTCCATTGAGCAAGTGTATTGGCACCATTTTTCCAAAAGCATTTGTTCATTTTGTGTCACTGTGTTGCATTTTGGTAATTCTAGCAGTATTTCACTCTTTCATTATTATTATATTTTTATGGTGATTGATAATCTGTGATCTTCGGTGTCACTGACTGTAAGTGTTCTGACACCCCATGACCAGTGCCCATATCGGATGACTGAGTGGATAAGTGTGTGTGTTCTGACTGCTCTGCTGGCCAGCCGTTCTGCTGTCTCTGTCCCCTCAGGCCTTCCTATTCCCTGCGACAGAGCAATATTGAAATTAGGCAAATTAATAAGTGTCTGAGTGACAGCAAGAGTTGCACCTCTCTCACTTTAAATCAAATGCTGGAAATGATCAAGCTTAGTGAGGAAGGCATGTCAAAAGTGAGATAGCGCGACACCCAGGCCTCTTGCATCAGATAGCCAAGTTGTGAACGCAAAGGAAGAGTTCTTAAAGGAAATTAAAAGTACTAGTCCAGGGAACACATGAATGGTAAGAAAGGAAAACAGCTTTATTGATGATATGGAGAAAGTTTTAGTGGTCTGGATAGAAGATCGAACCAGCCACAACACTCCCTTACACCAAAATCTAATACACAGCAAGGCCCTAACTCTCTTCAGTTCTTTGAAGGCTGAGAAAGGTGAGGAAGCTGCAGGAGAAAAGTCGGAAGCTGGCAGAGGTAGGCTCATGGGGTTTAAGGAGAGAAGCGTCTCCGTAACATCAAAGTGCAGGTGAGGCAGCAGGTGCTGATGGAGAAGTGGCAGCAAGTCATCCAGAAGGTCCAGCTAAGGTCACTAATGAAATAGATTAGTGGCTACACTAAACAATAGATTTTCAATGTAGATGAAACAGCCTTATATGAGAATAAAATGCCATTTAGGACTCTCATCGCTACAGAGGAGGAGTCAATGACCGCTGCAAAGATTCAAAGGACAGGCTGGCGCTCTTTTGGTTGGGGCTAACCCAGCGGGTGATTTTAAGTTGAAGCCGGTGCCCACTTACCACTCCAAGAATCTTAGGGCCCTTGAGAATTATGATAAATCTAGACTGCCGATGCTCATGAATGAAACAACAAGGTCTGGATGACACCGCATCTATTTACAACATGGTTTACTGAATATTTTAAGCCCACTGGTGAGACCTACTGTTCAGAAAAAAAGATTCCTTTCAAAATATTACTGCTCACTGACAATGACCTGGTCACGCAAGAGCTCTGATGGAGACATACGAGATGAATGCTGTTTGCATGCCTGCTCACACAATATCCATTCTGCAGTCCATGCAGTTTCAACTCCACATCTTACTATTTAAGAAATACATTTTGCAAGGCCATGGCTGCCAGAAATAGTGATACCTGGGTTGGATCTGGGCAAAGTAAATTGAAAACCTTCTGGAAAGGATTCACCATTCTAGATGCCATCAAGAACACTCGTGATTCATGGGAAGAAGTCAAAATATCAACATTAACAGGAGTTTAGAAGTTTATTCCAGGCCTCACGGATGACTCTGAGGGACGTAAGACGCAGTGGAGGAGGTAACTACAGATGTGGTGGAAATAGCAAGACAACTAGAATTAGAGGTGGAGCCTGAAGATGTGACTGAATTGCTGCATCTCATGGCAACACTTGAATGGATGCGGCATTGCTCAGCCACTGAGATGGAATGTTGGAGTATGCTGTTTTTTACACCTGATGCTATTGTACACTGGGTGGACTACAGTATAGTGTAAACATGACTTAGATGCACTGGGAAACCAAAGACTTGCTTTATTGAGGTGGTCTGGAACCAACCTGACCTGTGTTCAAGGTGGGCCTGTATTCTTTCCAATGAGTGAAATGAACTGGTGTCTCCTTTCCCCTACACAATTTTGGGCAATGAATTCAGGTCATTTTTGCTTCTGATCTGTTTCCACCTCTCACCTTTACCTATAAATATAAATAACTCATCTGTAGCAATTACAGGTCCACCTGTCTTTTTCAGGTCCTTTGTCTCTAGCTCTGTATCAGAATGGTGCGAAACAAACCCTAATAGCCTTCCAGTCTAGACATGGAAAAAACAGATGGGAAATTTCCATTTGGTCCCATCTGTCTAAATTTAGCTTCCATGCCTTTCACCTCAACTACTAATTCACTATATAAACTTATTGTTAATAATACTTACCATTTATTGGATGCTTACTATGTGCCAGCCACGGTCACAATAAACCATCTGTATACAGATGAGGACACAGAGAACAGGAAACTTGAGTGGTCACAGCAAGTGGCAGGGCTCACCAACGCTCAGAATATGAGGCTGCTTCTCAGTGGTGACGGGGCCAACACCTTGCATGGTTATTCTGTACTAGAAACTATCCTAACGAGCTTTCTGTGTATTTTTAAAATATCATTTAATCTTCAAAATGAAAATATGATGTGTATATAACATTTCCATTTTACTAAGGAAGAAACCAAGATTCAGAGAGATTAAGTGACTTAATGTTTTTCTATACATGATTTTGTTTATTTTGATATGTTCTTACCTATCATTGTTTCTTCCATCTGTGGAAAGTCCACAAATTCAAAGTCAGCCTTCTAAGTCTACCTCCAAAGTGGCAGCCAGTAACCAGGGGGTCAGTTCCATGTGGATCCACCCCCAACCTAATTTGTTTTTCTCACTTGTTTATAACAGTAATAATAATAACAGCTGAAATTTTGACCGTACATCATAAAGCATGTCAGAATACTTTATTGAAATCCTTGTGACAATGCTGTGAAGTAGGAATGATAATTACTCTGATTTAAGAGATAAAGGATCTTGGGTTTATTTGAGGTTCCAGACATTGCCAGAAGTTTTAAGCATCTAGTAAGAAGCAGAAATAAGACTCTAACACAGACCTTCTCCCTTCAAATTCCAGGCTCTTTCCAATAAACCATGCTGCTTCCCTTAGGTTCACTGAACCTCATTATATGCATGACTCACAAATATATACTCATAGTCCTTATCTATCTCCCAAATTCCAGAATAACTGTTGAGTAACAATCTGCTATCTGTCTCCCGGGCATCTCCTTCTGAATATCCTGACTGAAGGTCTTATCCTTTTGTTTTCTTCACGGTATCTACAACAGAGTCCTGCATGAGTGAGTACTTAATGGTGACAATTTTTGAATAAATAAATGAAGGGTTTTAAAGAAGAAAGGAGAGAAAGTCCAATAACTGAGCTAGGGGGTGGTGCAAGGATCTGGCCAGGGCAGGATCTGGGAGACACCGAGCTCTGTTCCTCGGCACCCCGGATGACATCTGGGGCCGCAGTCTTCTGACAGCTCAAGTGACAAAGGGCCTCCATGGAGCCAGCTGCAGGGGAAACAACATCAGTCTGGATGTCTCGGGACCCGATTAAGAGTTGGTTCTTTATGACTCCATGAGGAAATAAGGGGGAAAAAAGGTCTGAAGGTAAATATCATGGCTTTGATTGTCTTACAGTGCCCACACTAGTAGCAAACCCTTCTCTAAAGCTTATCGACAATGTGACTCTGTGCAAACATCTTGAAAGTTTTTAAGGCTCGGTTTCCTCATCTATTCAATGGGGATAATCACACATACCTCATAGGTCTGGTAGGTGACTGCTAAATGAGGAATTGTATGATGCTAAATAAAGATTAGCTATTATTACATGCATGAGTCTTTTTCACCTTGCCATTAAATGACTGCAAGTAGGAAACCTTTACTATTAAATATCGAAAACACAATCTCTCACAATTCCAGGCTGCCTTTGGAAGATGTAAGGCTGACACGTCTGCCCAGAGCAGCTAACGACATGATCTTGGCTTTCGGGGCCAGCTAATGATGTGATCTTGCTGCTAAGAGGTAGTTCTGTCACAGACTGGCCAGGGAAGTTCAGCTACTTGACTTGTGAATTGCTAAGGAAAGGGAGGACCACAGAAAAGGGTATGCTTCCAGATCAGCTTTGAAAAACTGACAGGAAGATCTCCTTATTTTATGGAGTACATGTGATTAGGGAGAAACTACTTCCTACCCCTGCTTATACCACAACTTTTCACCACGCTCAGAAAGCTGATTAGATTGTTTCCAAAGCAGGTTTGCGAAGTAGATGAAAGGCCTGGAATTCTTGAATAATAAGTCATGAGCGGCACTATGAAATGATTCTTGACACCTAGCGGTTTTTTCTTTTTTTGTAAAGATGCTCTCATTTACAGGATTTGAAAAGACTTGGTATTTCCCCTTGGTAGGTTCAAGGCTTCGTATGTGGCATTAGTGAAAATGTTTGCACTGAATGTGTGCAGTTTGCAGGAAGAAAAGAAAATGGGTGGCAGTGCTATAAGAGAAGGGTTAGGGGCAGCCCAGATTCCGGTTCCAAGGAGAGAGTTAGAACTGAGCAGATGCAAACACTCACAAATGGGTCTCTTTCTACATGGTTCCTTTACAAGTGGTTTCTTGGCAGGTGCTGCAGCAAGGCTGAATTTAACAGCTGCAAGGTCGAATGTATTTCTAAGGGATTCTCACTGATGTCACCTGTATCTGACAAAACAGGATGTTCAAAATTTATCTTGGGTAATGACAATAAATGGTCATTAAATTTTGCATTTGCCAATTTTTTTTCTATAGAACTTAAACCATTTGCCAGAGCCACAAAAGTGACCTCAGGAGGTCATATCAACCTTTCCGTTGATTCTGGGCAACCTTCAGATGAGTGGATGTCCTACCTGCTCTTCAAAGGCCTTTCAAAAGGGAGGAGTCACAGCTTTCCACTTTCCAGAACCACACAGAAAATTACTTCTTTTATAGAAGCTAAATCTCCCCTCCTGGAAAAGAACTATAAGGATGGTGTCTTGCCTTATATGGAGGGTTTCAGCCCCAGACAAGTTCACTATGGATTCAGTGAGACTGAGAAGTGACAATGGAATGTTCTTGGGGTAAAAGGGTTTGTACCCAGCTTTATTCTCATGGCAGTAGGTCGAGCACTAGAATCACATCTGCATCCAACAGTCTGCAGGCCTGTAATCCTCCTTCATCTCTGCCTCCTCCCAGAGCACTGGGCAGAGCTCTTTATGTAGTGACTCAGTCAATAATAGCTGGTTGCCTACGGGTGTGGAGGCAGTAGCCTAGCAATAGGCCAGTTACATCATCAAATAGTTTAGGGTCAGGTGAGGATCCTGGCCATAGGAACTTCCATTTTCCCCACAGATGGGATGTATAATTCTTACAGAGGATGCCTTTTCTGAAGTGTCTGTCCTGGCCCTGGCAGAAAAAATACCAACATCACCTTGAGACCTTCTGTTAGTTGGGGATGTGGGGGGGATTTGCTCTGCTGGGGTATTTCACAGAATCACAGCAACATAGAACGCTAGAGCTTAGAAGCACTTTCATGATGTGCAAATCCCATCTCCGATTTTAAAAAGTGGGTAATCCCTGCTGGTATGACCTGTGCTAAGGCTGAACGGTCTTGGGCAAACATTGTGTTTAGTTGTCTCATCCCCTAATCAGGTTCAATCTATAAGCAATTCTACTTACCTCTGCCTCCAAAATATACTTCAAATCTGATGCCTTCCCTCCTACTCCACTGCCACCACCTGTTCCAAGCTATCTTCCAGCTTTGCCTGGCACAATCACTCCCTAATGTGTTTCCCTGTTTCCACTCTTGTCCACCTAGAATACCTTCTGTATACACCATAAAGAGTAATCTCTTCAAAAAAGGGATCAAATCACATCAATATCCTCCTTAAAAATCTTTCAGTTGTTTCCCTTGGCAAATAGAATAGCACAAAAATATCTTACCAAGGTAAAAGTCAGACTTGGCTGTACATTTATATATTTCCCACAGCCAACTTAGGTTGTTCTCATTGGAATTGAAACTAAATAAAATAAAAGTTCATATGCCTTAAAGGAGTGAAGAAGATGAAACAACACTGAAGGTTTGCTGCTCTAAACCTTTCTTCTTGGTAAATAAATGTCAGGAGAAGACCTAGTAGAGTAGGTTCTCCATTTTCAAAAAGAGAGCTCATGTTAGGTCTAGGGAAGATTTCAAAGCCTATAGGAAAATGTAATATGCTAAGAGAACACAGATAGATCCACAAAGTCCTGATACACTAAGCAACATCCTTGGTGTGGCTAGAAATGGTCCAGTGATGGTTTTAACATTGACTCTCTAAATCACCACCATGAATGAACAGAAGTGGGACTGGTCTTCTGCTTTAAAAGCTAATTGTAGTAACCAACTTTGAACCTCAGTGAAAATAATCAAATACTTTGACAGGAAAACTTTTGTCCGTGACTATTTCATACACTATTAGTTTAAAGAGTATCAGATCCAGAGTGACTAAGGTGCAGAGAAACACCACTATCTTTTTAAAGCTACACAGCTCGTAATGAGCAGAGCCAGAAGGAACACCAAATCTCCCAAGTTTTTATGCACATCCCTCCCCACTGTATCTATCTAGTTACGTCAACAAAGGGAGGTTCCAAAGTGTGATGGGCTTTGGCCCAGCAGTGACAATCTAGACCAGTAGTTATCAAGACAGTAAGGGGAGAAAGAAAGCCCTGCCTGTATCAGAACATCTGATATCATCCACCAACAGAAGCCTTCAACCCTAAAGCTACTCTTTGAGAGCAAAGAACATGGTGATAAAATTAACAACACATAAAAGACACTGTTAAGAGGAAAAGCTGCAAAATGGCAGAAAATATTTGCAAAACACATATCTGGTAATGAGCCTTTATCCCACATATAAAAAGCACTCTTAAAACTCAACAGTAAGAAAACACACAACTCAACTTAAAAATGGATGGAAAATTTGAATAGTCACCTAAAGAATATACACAGATGGCAAGAAGCATATAAGAAGATGTTCAACATCATTTGTCATTAAGAATTGCAAATTAAAACAACAATGAGATGTCACTACATACCTGTTAGAATAGCTACATCCAGAAAACTGACCTATCAAATGCAGGCAAGGATGCCAAGCAGCACAAAGTCTCATTCATTTCTGCTGGGAATGAAAAATGGTCCAGCCACTTTAGAAGACAGTTTGGAAGCTCCTTACAAAGTAAACATAGTTTTACCACAGAATGCAGCATTCATGCTCCTCAGTATTTACCCAGTTGAGTTGAAACTTATGTCTGCACAAAAACCTGCACATGAATATTATTTATAACAGCTTGATTCATAATTGCAAAAACTGGAAGCAGCCAGTCCTTCACTAGGTGAATGGATAAAGAAATTGTGATTGAATGGAATATTATTGTGTGACCAAAAAAGAAAAGACATGGAGAAATCCTAAGTGCATATTGCTGTGCGAGAGAAATCAACATGAAAATGCTACCTACCCTAAGCACATGACCATCAGGAAAAGGCAAAACCAGACACAGTGAAAATATCAGTGATTGCCAGGGGCTCGGGGAGGGGGAGAGGGAAGCACCACAGGCATTTTTGGGTGATGAATCCATTCTCTATGATACTATTACGGTGGGAGATCTGGCACTATGCACCTGTCAAAACCCATTGAACTTTACAGCACAAAATGAACCCTCACACACACACATTAAAAAAATAATTTAGGAGATCAGAAAACAGTAGGAAAGTACAGAGTCGATGACAAGAGAATCTAATTGTATTACAAATGTATGAAACCCCCTCACTGAAGAGAATGGGGAAATGTTGCCAACCTGTGTAACTTTGGAAATGAATGAAGTCTGTAAGACTAAAGGCAAAATTTGTGGCACACAGGACTGTATGCCAGTCGATCACATTTTTTTCCCACAGGTACGAGTTGAAAGTTCTGATACTGCTATATGTGCAGATGGGAACTGGACCATTAAGTAAATGGGTGGGGGGTAGTGGGGGCAGAGCTCTCACTGTGGGCATGAAAGTCACAGATAAGCAAGAGAAGAAGCCTAACTGTTCCATATGTGATACAGCAAGTTTGGAGACATGACTAAGCACTCATGTTACATAATATGTACAGGTCACTACATACAGAATATATATATATGTATATACAGGGGTTAGGATCCACAGGTATAAATCTTTACTGTCAGTGAAAAGCAAAATGCCAGTAACAGGAGGCCCGTTTAACATGAGAACTTGGCTTCTACCACCCATTCTTTAATAAAAAAGGAATGGCTGATTCCAGGACTGGGGCAGGGAATCTACAAGATGGGCCTGGAGCATCTGCTGGTATCAGAAAGTAAGAAGTGCAAAGCAAACATCAGAGGTATGTCAAAGGGATACAGGACTCAATGAAAGAGCTCCCAACGGCCAAAGCTGGAACGATATGCGTAACAGGACAAAGTGGTATTAGATGATAACCCAAAGTGTGAAATAAAAATCCAGGATTCCGTATCAATATAAATAAATAATTGGATAAATTAATAAAGGCAGAGAAGAGGCAAATCTCCCATGCAGAAGACTTCCAAATAATTTATTTAGACACTCCCCTCTCCTGGGTGGGCTGTCCACAGTGACTTCCCTTCAAAGAGGACACTGTGGAAAGGGGGTAAAAAGCAACTTTACTGTGGAGAACCGTGGCAAACACCACGTCAGCCAGATGATCACCATCAGCACCGGGGCATAAATCATGCTGACAGCCTGTACCCTTGATACAATGTGATGAAAACGGCCTTTTGCCTCCGTACATTTCCTCCCCCAAACCCAGAACCCCAGCCTAATCATCAGAAAAACATCAGACAAATTCCAATAGAGTAGCAGCGTACAGGACACCTGATCAGTATTCCGCAAAACTGTCA
>JAQQAC010003584.1:22208646-22299899 GCA_029783875.1 Phataginus tricuspis | reverse complement strand
TCCCCGGCTGGTGTCCTGCCGGTCACTCTGCTGCACGACTTCACACTGATGTTCTTCAGCTGCTCCTTTATTTTTCTGTTGGACATACAGTGTTGCTTTTATCTGATCGTCTAGAAAGTCATCCTCGTACTTACTAGAATTATGTTAGTGATATGACTTCCCTCTCTTGTCCTATTCTCTTTCTCCTCAAAGTCACATTTTTTAATTCTCCATCCTTTTCTCCATATTTCATCCAGATTTATTGAAACCATTTGCTTTATCTTTTCCCTTTCCCTATTTTTTAAATCTTTTCTGATCTGTAGAGTATTGCAAGATGGTCTTTGAGCCCCTCCAACTCAAATGCCCTCTACTGAAAGGTCTATTGACAGTGCGGTTAGACTGACCTTGTGTTGAAGCCTAATTCTGCCACTTCCTTCTTGCAAACTTAACTTACTATGATACATAAAATGAAGACAACCACCTTCTGAGGCAGAAGATAATTGCTGAAGTTAACAAAGGTAGAATTTCTAACATAGTTGTTGAACTCCGTAGTTAGTGTCAGTGTCCTCTCGTCGCCTTTTCTGTCTCACCCCTTGGTGACAAGCTGTGGCTCTGCTTTGTCACTGCACGTGGAGCCGCGTGAACTCCTGCGACCCTCGCTGTGTCCTTGCTCACCTTGCCGTCCTTCCTGCAGTAGTTCTGTGTTTCAGTCGCCTTGGCATCAAGTTCGTCACAGAACCTGGAGGTAGTGTTTGGATTGAGCATTTAGTCATAAATCCACACTTGCCACCTCTTTGTACCTTAATAATGGTGCCAGATATTCATTAATACTGTAAAATCTGTGAGTACCTTAATTGTATAATGTATGTGCCCCTTTTGAATCGTTGTTTTACGCACTGTATTATGATGGCAGCTAGTGATATTAATATGTGACCATATTTCTAACTGCATTTGTGAATTAGATTTTACTGAAACACCTTACAATTGAAGAAGAATAAACTGTGGTGATACTTATATTAGTAACACTCTGGGTTTGGGAAGGCAATTGAGATTGAGGAGAAGGAATGAGGAAATGTATCCTATCTCCCAACTTCTAGATTTAAGAAAAGCCCATAAATCATGTCCCCTCTATTAATAATTAAATTCTAAGAACCACTGGTGGAATTTGATTTGCATGCCCTAAAGTTATTTATATTATAAAATGTGGATATTTACTGAGGTAGTTAATGTGCCAAACATGCTTCTTAGGAGACTGACTTTAATGCTATACATTTATTTAGCTCAAATGCCCCCCCAAGCCCCCCGCAGTGCTGCCCAACGGATGTTTCTCCTGATGATGTCAGGCCCTTTAAGAAGGATTTTCTTGGTTAATCCTGATCTCTTAATCCTCACAGAATCCTTCCAACTGGAATATCGTTAAACCATACAAGTATGTGTTCCCTCTAGAGAACATTATCACTTAATCTGATGACAGGAGTGCAGAATAGGGTGCCCCCTGGTGGCTTTATCTGAGTCACAGATTTATTTTACAATTTGTGAGATAGAAATTTGTGCCAATTGCAACTTTTTATAACAGTCACTGGACCCCAGGCCCTAGTTTCCTTCTCAGCCTGCATTCTAACTACCACAGCAGACCTGTTTGCTGTACTTATTATGTATTTGCTTTTATTTCACACTGCCTTTGAATCGTGCCACACACCCTGTAAAATCTTCCTGATGCCAGAACTATGCTCAGAGTCCTTCAGTTCCCAGGGTTCCCTTACATGCTGGTAAGGGGGAAAGACCTATCACTCTCTCTGGACAACAGCTATTTGCCTCAAAATTCATTTTCAATGTTTTAGGAAATATTTTTTCTTCACTCTACCTACAAGTTTTAGCAATCTCAAAATCAGAAATGTTCTTATTAAATTGTTTGGTTTTTCAAAGGATTTTTTAAATGTGTTCTGAACCCTAGGAACATAGGAATGTCTAGAAGCAGCATGAAGCTGCTGTAATAAGTTCTCTAGGGCAGCCATCCATGCTGCAGAGCTCTGGATTTTCCATCAAGGTCATAAGTATGTCTATTCTTTGTTCTTTCCAAGCCTGCCATTTGGATAGCAGCAATTTGACTTCTGATATAGTACTCTCCTTTTTATGTTTTTGCCTTTCAATTGAGATCAATGGACAGATTGTTGAGAATGAACTTGTGTAATCATCTGGAAATGCTTCTAAAATTATGTGTAAATGGTGTGAAAGAACTGTTAGACACCTTCTGTTGGGTATCCAGATGTAGGAATTGTGGATGTGATGTATTTGCATAAAGTAATGAAATCGTGAGCAGCAATCAGAGCAGCTCAGTTTAATAAAGGGAAGATGTATATTGATCTCAAGATGGTCCTGTTTCCTTTGCAAGCCTTTGGGTCTTTCTGTAGACACTGTGACGTACAGGGTCTGTGTCTTAGGAACTGTTCAAATTAGGGATAAGACAGTTACCATCTGTAGCTGAGACTTTAAAAATTCAGATATCAAAACATAGGGACTACTTAAATATTCTGTAGATATCCCCTTTAGAGCTTCCAGCCTTCTTCCAGAGGTGGGGAGTGGTTTAAATGTGTGAGCAAATGTAGTTCCAAGTGTCCACACCCACAGCCAAGCTCCCCTGATCACAAGGGCAGCTGCTTCAAAGGCTAAGGTGCTCTGACACTTTATATCACATCTCCTGAGATAGAAACTTACCCACATTAGGTCATAATTCTCTAACTTCACTTGAGGCAAATATTAAAAAAATTTTTTTATTAAGGTATAATTGATATACACTCTTATGAAGGTTTCACATGAAAAAACAATGTGGTGACTACTTTTACCCATATTATCAAGTCCACACCCATACCCCAATACAGTCACTGTCCATCAGTGTAGTAAGATGCCACAGATTCACTGTTTGCCTTCTCTGTGCTACACTGTTTTCACCGTGACGCCCCACACCATGTGTACTAAACATAGTACCCCTAAATCCCCTTCTCCCACCCTCCCCACCCGCCCTCCCACACCCCTCCCCTTTGGTAACCACTAGTTCCTTCTTGGAGTCTGTGAGTCTGCAGCTATTTTGTTCCTTCAATTTTGCTGCGTTGTTATACTCCACAAATGAGGGAAATCATTTGGCACTTGTCTTTCTCCACCTGGCTTATTTCACTGAGCATAATATCCTCCAGCTCCATCCACATCGTTGCAAATGGTAGGATTTGTTTTCTTCTTATGGCTGAATAATATTCCATTGTGTATATGTACCACATCTTCTTTATCCATTCATCTACTGATGGACACTCAGGTTGCTTCCATATCTTGGCTATTATAAATAGTGCAGTGGTAAACATCAGGGTGCATATGTCTTTTTGAATCTGAGAAGTTGTATTCTTTGGATAAATTCCAAGGAGTGGGATTCCCAGGTCAAATGGTATTTCTATTTTTAGTTTTTTGAGGAACCTCCATATTGCTTTCCACAAGGTTGAACTAGCTTACATTCCCACCAGCAGTGTAGGAGGGCTCCCCATTCTCTGCATCCTCGCCAGCATTTGTTGTTCTTAGTCTTTTGGATGCTGGCCATCTTTACTGGTTTGAGGTGATATCTCATTGTGGTTTTAATTTGCATTTCCTGATGATTAGTGATGTAGAGCATCTTTTCATGTGTCTGTTGGCCATCTGAA
The DNA here is from genome assembly GCA_029783875.1 of Phataginus tricuspis. NCBI lineage: Eukaryota > Metazoa > Chordata > Mammalia > Pholidota > Manidae > Phataginus > Phataginus tricuspis. The sequence continues at coordinate 22,296,237 of JAQQAC010003584.1, read as the reverse complement.
TTTCTTCTTTGGAGAATTGTCTCTTCACATCCTCTGCCCATTTTTAATCGGGTTTTTGCTTTTTGGGTGTTGAGGTGATGAGTTCTTTATATATTTTGGATGTTAACCCCTTGTTGGATATGTTGGAACTGTAGGATGCCTTTTTGTTCTGTTGATGGTGTCCTTTGCTATACAGAAGCTTTTTAGTTTGATGTAGTCCCATGAGTTCATTTTTGCTTTTATTTCCCTTGCTCGAGGAGATGCATTCAGGAAGAAGTTGGTCATGCTTATATTCAGGAGATTTTTGCCTATGTTTTCTTCTAAGAGTTTTATGGTTTCATGACGTACCATCCCTTCACTTTTAGTCTGTGTATGGCTTTGGGTTTAAAGTGAGTCTCTTGTGGGCAGCATATAGATGGGTCTTGTTTTTTTATCCATTCAGTGACTCTATGTCTTTTGATGGGTGCATTCAGATCATTTACATTTAGGGTGATTATTGATAGGTATGTACTTATTGGCATTGCAAGCTTTAGATTCGTGGTTACCAAAGGTTCAAGGTTAACTTCCTTACTATCTAAGAGTCTAACTTAACTCACTTAATATGCTATTACAAACATAGACTAAAGGTTCTTTTTTTCTCCTCCTTTTTCTTCCTCCTCATTCTTTATATATTAGGTATCATATTCTGTACTCTTTGTCTATCCCTTGATTGACTTTGGGATAGTTGATTCAACTTTGCATTTGCTTAGTAATTAACTGTTCTACCTTTTTTACTATGGTTTTATTACCTCTGGTGACAGCTATTAAACCTTAGGAACACTTCCATCTATAGCAGTCCCTCCAAAATACACTGTAGAGACTCTTTGTGGGAGGTAAATTCTCTCAGCTTTTGCTTATCTGGAAATTGTTTAATCCCTCCTTCAAATTTAAATAATAACCTTGCTGGATAAAGTATTCTTCATTGCATTAAATACATCGTGGCACTCCCTTCTGGCCTTTAAGGTTTCTACTGAGAAGTCTGATGATAGCCTGATGGGCTTTCCTTTGTATGTGATCTTATTTCTCTCTCTTGCTGCTTTTAATAGTCTGTCCTTATCCTTGATCTTTGCCAATTTAATTACTATATGTTTTGGTGTTGTCTTCCTTTGGTCCCTTGTGTTGGGAGATCTGTGCACCTCCATGGCCTGAGAGACTATCTCCTCCCCCAGATTGGGGAAGTTTTCAGCAATTACCTCCTCAAAGACACTTTCTATCCCTTTTTCTCTCTCTTCTTCTTCTGCTAACCCTTTAATGTGAATATTGTTCTGTTTGGATTGGTCACACAGTTCTCTCAATATTCTTTCATTCTTAGAGAGCTTTTTTTCTCTCTGTGCCTCAGTTTCTTTGTATTCCTCTTCTCTAATTTCTATTTCACTTATCGTCTCCTCCACTGTATCTAATCTGCTTTTAAAACTTTCCATTGTATGTTTAATTTCTGATACTGTGTTCCCTAATGATTGGATTTACGACTGGAATTCATTCCTGAGTTCTTGAATATTTTTCTCTACCTCCATGAGCATGTTAATGATTTTTATTTTGAAATCCCTTTCAGGCAGATTCGTGAGGTTGATTTCATTTGAATTTTTCTCAGGGGTTGTATTCATAATTTTACTCTGAACCAGGTTCCTTTGGCGTTTCATATTTGTATATGGCGCCCTCTAGTGCCGAGAAGTTCTTCTCTTCTGGAGCTGCTCAGCCCCTGAAGCAATGTCATGGGTTGTAGGCGAGTGGTATTGGTGCCTGGGGGGAGGAAAGAGCTGTTTCCTGCTTCCTGGCTGCTATGCCTGTCTCCACTGCCAGAACCAGTGGGCTGAACACACAGGTATAAGCCGCTATGCTTTGCGTTTGTAGATGCTGTAGGCAGATCTTCCCTCTGGTGGCCTAATGCCAGGGTAGAGTTTGCTGGTTTGCAAGCCAGGTGGGACTGGCTGGGAGAAAGGCTCAGTAGGCTGCCTATCACAGAGGGGGTTCTTGGAGGTGTGTAGCCAGCCAGGGAGCTGGAGCTCCTGAAGATCATGAAAGTTCCCAACCTGCTGGGCAGAGTGCACCTGGACAATTTTGTCTACCTGTCCTTTCTCCTGAGCAGTAAGCTCTGTGCAGTGCTTGCCCCTTTAGCAACCCTCTTGCTGTTAGGAAGTCTCTCAGACTGCCCGCCTTTCTTTAGTCCCAGAGCAGCCAGATATGGATCCCTGCTTTGCACAAGTGGCTGGAATCTCAGTCTCTCCAGGTATTCTGCCTGTCTTAGCTTTCCAACCCCCTAATCATGAGAGTAACATGAAAGCACCATGAAATGTAGGTTTGTGCTCCCAGATCAGATGTCTGGAGTTAGGTATTCAGCAGTCCCAGGCCTCCATTCCCTCCCCTCTCTGTTTGTCTTCCTCTCTCTGGTGAGCTGGGGTGGGGAAGGGCTTCGGTCCTGCCAGGCCACGGCTTTGTTACATTACCCTGTTCCGTGAGGTTTATTTTTTTCTCCAGGTGTATGTAGTTTGTGCAGTCCTCTTTCCTGTTGCTCTTTCAGGATTAGTTGTATTAATTATTTTTTCACATTATATGCAGTTTTAGGAGGAAGCCTCTCTCTTACCTCTCATGCTGCCATCTTTAATCCTCCACTTAAGGCAAATTTAAAGGTGAGGTCCAATTTTAACCTTTCTCACCTTCTTGGGGGCGTTGTGGGACAAGTCTTTCTCTAGGTCATAACAGGAACATTAAACCATGACCACCAGTATACTTTCAGGACAAAGTGGAATTTCTAGCAGTGATTTTGCAAACATTACATCCTCCTTTTCCTTGTTTCTAGATGGATTCTGGCTGAGGGGCACACAGATCATGATGTTACTTGCTTAAATAGACACAATCTGTTAACCATCTTTTTCCGAAGAGAAGATAACACTTTATGTAGAAGTGTTAGAGGTCTCATGAGTGTTTCCCATAACAGATTCATTAACTCTTCCTAAAGTTTTAGGAAAGGCAGTATTTTATAACTTCTACATGCAGACTCTTAAGACAGACAGGCTTGGATTCAAGTTCCATTTCTGTGACTTAATAGCTTTATGACTTTGGACAAGTTACTTAACCTTTCTAAGCCTATATGGTTCTCATGGGTAAAGCGGGATAATTACTAGTACCCAGCTCATAGGATTGTGAGTTAAATGAATTAGTCATAGGAAGTACTTGGCCTAGGGCCTAACATTGACTAAGAACTCTTGAAATGTTGGCTAATATTTGCCTTGCCCTCCTCTTTTCCCCTTTCCTCTTTCTCCTTCTCAGTCAACTATGAATTTACCTATTTTATTACCACATCTGTATATTTAATTTTTATGGATTTTTACTGCTTGTCCCCAAATTGTTATCTTCCTGTCTTTTCATTAGTTGACTAAGGAAAATGAGCTTTCCAGCCAGCAGTGGTGACTGCAACGGCCTTTGCTGAAGCAACAATAAACCCTGGGTTAGAATGCAGTGCCTGGTCGCCCCATCCCTTTCTTGGGAGAGCCTTCTGTTTAAACATTACTATATGTAGAGATATTAATATTGTTGTCTGCCAGGCAGCCGCGTCTGGTGAGGTCTCTCCCTGTGCATTAGGTGAAACCTCAGCCTGGACCGGGGAGACTTCTTGACTGACTGAGAAAGAGCTCTCGACCAGGTCAGACGGGTGTAGGTCAGGAAGGAACTCGTCAAAGCCAGAGTAGTGGTGAAGGGCAGCGGCCGTGCGGGCAGCAGAGAGCGAGGAGGAGCAGCGGGAGGAGAGGGAGGCTCCCCAAACCCTGCTCAGCACAGGGCCAATCCCTTGCCAGCTCCTCGAGCCAGGGCCACCTGGTGTCCAGTGTGTGCTTGAATCTTCATGGCATGGGAACTAAGCCCCTAACACCAGAATTTGGGGGAGCCACAGAGCACTGGATGGAGTGAGTTTATGTTCTGAGAACTACCACTTCCCTACTGGTCTGAAATAAAACAGGGAGAGAGAAAAGGATAGTGTTAAGACCAGGAAGCTGAATGAAATAGCAAAGTGACAAAGACATTTACCACTGGAGGTGGAGGTTGGAGAGTTATTGTCTTTATCAAGGAAAAGTAATTCAGAGACAAGTGCAACTGGCATATGCAACAAGAAAGTTTATTTGATATAAGACTACACACACAGATGGGAGTGCAGGCGACCTCGGAAAGGAGGTGTGCTTAAGCGTTTTGGGTTTGGGGTTTTATAGGGCCTTTTGAGTAGGGTCAGCCTAAGGCATGATGTATACAGTTGATTCATGATTCTTTTGAAGTTTTGTCTTAAGAATAGGGTTATTTAGGTGACTTTGTTGATCTGGATCGTGGCATTCTTTATCCACAGAAGTTCATTTACGCTTTGGAGGTCTGTCTCCTGTCCTGGTTGCAGTTACTTAATTGACTGAGGGGCTGGAAGAAGAAGAAGAATAGCATATAGATTAAGTTAAAGAATATGCTGGGCCTTTTTCCCAGGCTTAGTAGATTTTACGATGGCATGACCCTTGTCCCATAGCCCTGCTCTAATCTCAGTAACTCCAAAATGTATCTCAAAATTGGTAGTATGGCAGGTTTAATAAGATGGCAATAGATTAAGACGAATAGGGCCTTCTTTGATTACCTTACATTTAAGAGTTTATGACTCTCCAGTGCCAATGTGTCTCCCTGTCAAGAAGAGCAACAAAGCAAAAAGGAAGCAGAGGCACCTTATAATTATAGTCCATCACCTATAAATTATAGTCCCTTGTAGGATTTTGGATATTTCATCAGATACAGAATTCATCTAAAAATAATAGTTAAATAAGCCAAGAAATGGAAGCAACCTAAGTGTCCATCAGTAGATGAATGGATAAAGAAGAGGTGGTACATATACACAATGGAATAGTATTCAGCCATAAGAAGAAAACAAATCCTACCATGTGCAACAACATGGATGGAGCTGGAGGGTATTATGCTCAGTGAAATAAGCCAGGTGGAGAAAGATAAGTATCAAATGATCTCACTCATATGTGGAGTATAAGAGCAAAGAAAAAAACTGAAGGAACAAAACAGCAGCCGACTCACAGAACCCAAGAACGGACTAATAGTTACCAAAGGGAAAGGGATTGGGGAAGAAGGGCGGTAAGGGAGGGATAAGAGGGTAAAAGGGGCATTACGATTGGCAGACATAGGGTGGGGGGGCCCGGGGGGGACTGTACAACTCAGAGAAGACAAGCAGTGATTCTCATCTCACTACGCTGATGGACAGTGACTGTAATAGGGTTGGTGGGGGGGACCTGATGAAGGGGGTAGTTTAATCATCACAATATTGCTCATGTAATTGTAGGTTAATGATACTAAAATAAAATAAATTGTAAAAACAAAAACAAAAAACAAAAAACCTTTACCAAGGAATGGCTTTGAGCCCACTTGCATCACTCTGTGTAGTGCCGCATTGTTAAAGTTATATCCAACAATAAATGGTTTTATGGCATTTTGTTTCTATAGTCTTTTTTTTTTAATGGCTGTAGTGGGGTAGGAGGAAGAGCACCAAACTGGGAGTCCAGACACCTAATTTGAGTCCCACTCACTCTGTTGTTTACTAGTTGTGTGACCAGGGACAAGTCCCTTCACACTATGGTCTTTAGTCTCGCTGTTTATACAGTGACAGTGATGTCTGTCATACCTGCCTCCGAGGGGCGCGCGGCTCAAATGGAGGTGGGAGTCACACGACTTTTCTTGTGGAAATCTTATACACATGTTATATTATTGTGATGCATGAAAATATTCAGGGCATTTTATAGAGTTAAACACTTCATATGAGGCATTTACAATGGATTTTCTTCCAACAGAGGGGCTATAGGGAAAATGGGAGAGAAGATAGAATAGCTTTACCTCTGAGAGTCCCCATGTCTCTCCTCCTCCTTGAGGGCTGTGGTCTGTCAGAGAACGCCCCCAAAGCACCCTGCCTGGGTCTTCACTCCTCTGTGAAATTGGGCTGCCTTGGGCTATTGAACAGAAAAGCCTATTTAAATCCCTTATTCTGCCTAACTGGAAAGTCATTGTTCGAGAGCAGTTTCCTTCATTTGGAAATACAAATTTGGCTTAATATATGCAATAATTGTTCCTGATTTAAAGTTCTCAAAAAGCAAACTCCACAGAATGGGCTTACTTACCTAAAAAGGCATTCCTAATTTTAAAAGGAAGTTTTCTTTGTCTTACCAAAAATGTTCCAAGCCCACAAGTGTGACACGCTGTGAAGTCTACCATTGATTATTAAACCTTGAGCATTCAATGAGTATCTTAAGAATCTCATAAGTACAGATTCTTTTTTTCAAATCATGGGGAAGGGGTCTGTTCCTCAATCTACTCATTTATTTCCCACAAGTGATGACACGAGCCAGAGATGTGTTGAGGATATCAGTCTCTTCTGTTCTCATGGAGATCACATAGAGAGCTGATATTTATTTATCTTTATTTGGTGAAGCTTTGAAGATGTAAGGGAGAGGTGACGAAAGGATTCTCGGAAGTGTTAGAGAATCTTTTAGTGTTCATACCTTGTAGTGTATCTAAGTTATCTGAGCGGGTTTGTTTATGGATCAACAAACAAATAATCACAGAAAGAAGCCATTTTTCTTATCCTTTGACTTTGGCTAGAAGTTTATTGACCAAAAATAATTCTGTCAACCCTCTTTGTCCTCCCCCTTATTTCTCTAGAGATTTGGCAGCATGTCTTAATAAGGCCTAGCATGCAGTGTTAGTGGCTTCAAATCAGAGTTTCAAAGGTAGAAATCTTGCTTCTGCAGTATAAACTTGCTTAGTGTTTTCTTTCTTGTGATGTTGTAAGAATGCAAAGAAAACCAGAGAATTGTAGTCTTTATGAAGAAAACAAAAGCTTTGGGGTGATATATAAACTCTCTCAATTTCACTGCTTTCTCAGAATCATCTTCTCCCCTTTACTTAGACCTAATCTTTGAGTGTGATGCAATCTCTTCGTCAGGCTCACCCTCCCTATGTCTCCTCCAGCCTCAATCTTTTCCTTCCTCTGCTGCCTTCTTTTGCCTATTGTCCCATATTTTATCCCGTATTTCATTTGTGTCATCAATAACTCACTCTTCACGACCACCTTCTTCTCAGCCTAAAAACATGCTTAAGTTTCCTTTGTCTTAAAACAAGCAAAATTAACAACTAAGACAAAACCTTGATACCTGTACAGGTTTTTCCTCTCATTCTCCTCTCTGAACTGGCAGCCTTCTCTTGCTCTTTGCAATATAATTTGGTGGCCTATTGCTCTACTAAAATTACACTCTAAAACTCTGCCTGTAATCTTGCCTTCTGGTTTGTTTCTTTTTCAACCTCTTTGCAGAACTTAATGTTTGCCTGAGCTCCTCATTCTTGACTCTGTCCATTCTCTTTCTACTCCATTCTGTTCTGACATTACTGCTAAGTTCATCTTCCTTAAATTTAGTGCTGAAGATACTGCTTTCCTGACCAAAAGTCATCAGTGGCTTCCCATTTGTCTGACATTAGCATTAATTTCCCACCAACCTGGGTTTAAATCTTAGTACAGTGTGTTATCCCTCTATATTTCTTGACTTATGTCTCCTGACCCGTGTCAAAAAAGCAGAGAGTAATTTTTCCCTCTGTGCATGTTCGCTGCTTGCCCAGTCTTGTATAATGCCCCTTGTCCTGGAATTCCCTTTTTTAATCGCTACCTGTCAAACTCTTACCTTTTAGTGGGAAGCTATTTCAAATGTTTTTTCTTCCTGAAGGATTTTCTGACCCTACAAAGATGATGTGGTTTCTCCTCCTCTGATCTGTTCTTTGATGTTTTATAGAATTTTTTCCACTTTGTATTACAGTAATTTCGTTATTACTCACATATTCCTACTCCCACAGTGTGTAGATTCTTTGAAGAAAAATTCCTCCAGGGGGAAAAGAGCTGGAAAGCTATTGCAGACCTGTCTGCATTTGTATATCTTTCACTGGATGAACAGTAGCACTGCACTGTATCCCCGGGCGGGTGGGAAGGAGACAGGCAGGCGCTGGCTTGTCCAAAAAGCACACGTGAGAAGCAGGACCCAAGGCTTCCCGGGCCTGAAGGAGCAGTGGGAGGGGGGGGCAGTAACTGTACCCAGAGAAAGTAGCTGTATCTACAGGTGGGCTGCCCAAGAGGAGTCGCAGCCTTCATCAGAGGACGCACCTTCTGTAAGGCCATAGCCCAGGGCGCTGGGAGCCAGGGGATGAACTGGCCCTCTTTCATTCTGCCCTCCCACCGGCTGCTAGCGTTCCTTGACGGCTGAACCCAGGTAGAAGCCAGAGAGCCAGGGAGCTTATGTATGGAGCCCTTAGAAGTCAGTCTCCTGGTGATGAGATGATGTGCAGAAGGGTAGAGCCTGAATCTGAAGGGACACATGGACAACGTGCACTTTAATAATGGTAGTTACAGATCACCTGTCTGAGGAGTGGTCATAGGGCGTTGCTGTGCCAATGGCTGAGCGAAAAAAGCTTTGCATTGGCTTTTTAGGCCCAAAATCAATTCGGAAATCTACAGTGAGCAGAGTGACTGCAGCTAATACTTGGATCTTATTTTTTATGCATTGGTGAAATGTGTTCTGAGCATTGAATAAAATACTGAAGGGCAATCATTTCCAATTATGATGACAGGCAACAGATATTTCCACTTTGGGTAGAGTGAAGTCATGTGTGTGCTTGTTGGAAAAAGAGTCGGGGAAGAAATCACCACCGCAGTATTGTCTTAGGCAGGCTATCAGCCTGGATTTGCCAGAAGAATGGAGGACATGGGGGCCGCCGGGAAGCAGCCGTTCTATACGGAGCACAATCGGAACGGGTCACGTCGCACACCAGAGTAAGATGTGTGATTTAGTGTGTGGGGCCTGCAGGGCTGCCGCTTTTTAGCCAAAGCCGAGTGAGGCAATGCTGCTTGGAACAGCCCTGGGAACTAGGCACGGAATCATAGTGATGGAGTATTTAACCCCACTCCATATTGCTTTCCTTGTTATTTTGCTTTTTTTCTTCTAAGACTTATAGTGTATTTTCCTCTGGTTTCTCAGATGGGAAATACGGGTGATGAGTCAGCACTGCGCTCCGCCCGGCTCATGGATTGTCCCAGAGAAGTGCTTGCCCTGCTCTGAGGCCTTCTTTAGCCCTAGTGCGCGCTGGAGTGCTGGAGCTGAAGTTCATTAGCTCGGAGCACATGTTTTTCTTCTTCAAGAGAGGAGGAGTTTTCAGAGAAGACAAGTAGTGATTCTGTAGCATCTCACTGCACTGATGGACAGTGACTGTAATGGGGTTGGTGGGGGGGACCTGATGAAGGGGGTAGTTTAATAACCATAATAAAAAAGAGAGGAGGAGTTTTATATTTTCTTGGTCATCTAGTAGGTTTTACCAAGTAATATTTTCATTTATTGGGTTGGAAACTTAGAGATTAAATTTTTCATTTCACAAAAGACATGAAATTTGAAAGGAGAAAATACATGACGTACATGTATCCAGATGTACAGACACTGGCAGGGATGCACTGACAGGCTGAAGATTTGACAGTCTTTTCTTTGGTGAAGAGAGAGGTATTTGGGAAGAACCACGAATATTTATTCTCTGCCCTGGAAGCAGCTCTTTAAGTATTCATTGATGGTAGTGGAAGGTGTGCACAATGATCTTGCTAAAAATGATTTCAAACTGGGGAAGAAAATGGGGAAGCAAGTGTTTGAAAAACTTTCATGTTTCTTTGCAGTAACTTATCTTTTTTCTAATCTGTATTATTTATTGAATTATATTTGACATACTATATTAGTGTCAGGTGTGCAACATAGCAATTTGATATTTTTATACATTATGGATAAAGCCATTGGACTTTGATGTCCAAAATTATAGCAAAGCTAATTCTAAAACTCATTCTAGTACCAGAAAACATGAAATAACTTTTTTTCCCATAAGTTCCCTCTAAGATGTCCTGTGGTTGCCAAATTCTAGCAAGTTGGGTTGGTTTTGAGTCACTTACACATTAATCCCTGTGCTCTTATGCATTCAGGGGAGAAATTTGTTCTTTTCAAGTGACTCCACCTTATAATTACAACAGTTCCCTACATTTCTCAATTCCTACCCTTCATTGCAGATAACAGCTTTTCCTTGAAATTTTTGTTAAATAATAAGACCTAGAGAGAGAAGTATAGGAGTATCTTCCCTACCTGATTATATGATCATTGGAAACTCAGACATTGATCATATGAGAACACCTGGCATGAAGTCTATGTGTACTTGGATTTCCACCTCTAGAACCTGTTAGAAGAGTCTTTTTTTTTATTAAGGTATTATTGATATACAGTCTTATGAAGGTTTCATAAGAAAAACAATGTGGTTCCTACATTCACCCATATTAACGAATCCTCACCCATACCCCATTGCAGTCACTGTCCATCAGTGTAGTAAGATGCCACAGAGTCACTACTTGTCTTCTCTGTACAACACTGTCTTCCCCGTGACCCCCCACACCATGTGGACTAATTATAATGCCCCTCAATCCCCTTCTCCCTCCCTCCCCAACCACTCTCCCCCACCCCTCCCTTTTGTAACCACTAGTCCCTTCTTAGAGTCTGTGAGTCGGCTGCTGTTTTGTACCTTCAGTTTTGCTCCATTGTTACACTCCACAAATGTAGGAAATCATTTGTTACTTGTCTTTCTCTGCCTGACTTATTTCACTGCACATAATACCCTCCAGCTCCATCCATGCTGTTCAAATGGTAGGATTTGTTTCTTTCTTATGGCTGAATTGTATTCCATTGTGTACATGTACCACCTCTTCTTTATCCATTCATCTACTAATGAACACTTATGTTGCTTCCATATCTTGGCTATTGTAAAAAGTGCTGCAATGAACATAGGGGTGCATATGTCTTTTTGAATCTGAGAACTTGTATTCTTTGGGTAAATTTCAAGGAGCGGGATTCCTGGGTCAAATGGTATTTGTATTTTTAGTTTTTTGAGGAACCTCCATATTGCTTTTCTCAATGGTGTAAGAGGGTTCCCCTTTCTCTGCATCCTCGCCAACATTTGTTTTTCCTAGTCTTTTCAATGTTGGCTATCCTAAATGGTGTGAGGTGATATCTCATTGTGGTTTTAATTTGCATTTCCCTGATAATTAGTGATGTGGAGCATCTTTTCATGTGTCTGTTGGCCATATGAATTTCTTCTTTGGAAAATTGTCAGTTCGTATCCTCCACCCATTTTTTAAATGGGTTATTTGCTTTTTGGGTGTTGAGGCATGTGAGTTCTTTATATATTTTGGATATTAACCCCTTATTGGATAAGTCATTGATAAATATATTCTCCCATACTATAAGATGCCTTTTTGTTCTACTGATGGTGTCCTTTGCTATACAGAAGCTTTTTAGCTTGATGTAGTCCCATGTGTTCATTTATGCTTTTGTTTCCCTTGCCCAAGGAGATGTGTTCAGGAAAAAATAGCCATGGCTAGGACCTCCAGTAAGTACTATGCTGGATAAAAGTGGGGAGAGTGGGCAACCTTGTCTTGTTTCTGATCTTAGAGGAAAAGCTTTCAGCTTTTTGCTGTTAAGTATGATGTTGGCTGTGGGTTTGTCTTATATGGCCTTTATTATGTTGAGGTACTTACCCTCCATACCCATTTGTTGAGAATTCTTATCATGAATGGATGTTGAATTTTGTCAAATGCTTTTTCAGCATCTATTGAGAGGATCATGTGATTTTTATCCTTCTTTTTGTCGATGTGGTGGATGATGTTGATGGATTTTTGAATGTTGTACCATCCTTGCATCCCTGGGATGAATCCCACTTGATCATGATGGATGATCTTTTTGATGTATTTTTGAATTTGATTTGCTAATATTTTGGTGAGGATTTTTGCATCTATGTTCATCAGGGATATTGGTCTGTAATTTTCTTTTTATGTGGTGTCTTTGTCTGATTTTGGTATTAGAGTAATGCTGGCCTCATAGGATGAATTTGGAAGTATTCCCCCCTCTTCTACTTTTTGGAAAACTTTAATGAGAATGGGAATTAAGTCTTCACTAAATCTTTGATAAAATTCAGCAGAGAAGCCATCTGGCTTTGTAGTTAGGTTTTGTAGTTAGGTAGATTTTTGATTACCAGTTCAATTTCATTGCTGGTAATTGGTCTGTTCAGATTTTCTGTTTCTTCCTGGGTCAGCCTTGGAAGATTATATTTTTCTAGAAAGCTGTCCATTTCTTCTAGGTTATTCAATTTGTTAGCATATAATTGTTCATAATTCTTTCATAATTCTTTGTATTTCTGTGGTGTCTGTAGTGATTTTTCCTTCCTCATTTCTGATTCTGTTTGTGTGTGTAGACTCTCTTTTTTTCTTGAGAAGTCTGGATAGGGGTTTATCTATATTGTTTGTTTTGTGTATTTTCTTGAAGAACCAGCTCCTGGTTTTATTGATTCTTTCTTATTGTTTTATTCTTCTTGATTTTATTGATTCCTGCTCTGATCTTTATTATGTCCCTCCTTCTACTGATTTTGGGCTTCATTCATTCTTCTTTTTCTAGTTTCATTAATTGTGACTTTAGACTATTCATTTGGGATTGTTCTTTCTTGAGGTAAGCCTATATTGCAACCTACTTTCCTCTTAGAACTGCCTTCCCTGAATCCCACAGATTTTGGAGAATTGGGCTGTTGTTTTCTTTTGTCTCCATATATTGCTTGATCTTTGTTTTAATTTGGTCATTGATCCATTGATTATTTAGGAGCATGTTGTTAAGCCTCCATGTGTTTGTAGGGTTTTTTGTTTTCTTTGCATAATTTATTTCTCGTTTCATAGTTTTGTGGTTCGAGAAGCTGGTTGGAACAATTTCAATCCTTCTGAATTTACTGAGGCTCTTTTTGTGGCCTAGTATGTGATCTATTCTGGAAAATGTTCCATGTGCACTTGAGAGGAATGTGTATCCTGCTGCTTTTGAGCAGGGTGTTCTGTAGATGTCTGTTAGGTCCATCTGTTCTAATGTGTTGTTCAGTGCCTCTGTCTCCTTACTTATTTTCTGTCTGGTTGATCTGTTCTTCAGAATGTGTGGAGTGTTGATGTCTCCTAGAATGAATGCACTGCATTCTATTTCCCCTTTTAATTCTCTTAGTATTTGTTTCACATATGTAGGTGCTCCTGTGATGGGTGCATAGATATTTATAATGGTTATATCTTCTTATTGTGTTGACCCCTTAATCATTATGTAATGTACTTCTTTGTCTCTTATGACTTTCTTTGTTTTGAAGTCTATTTTGTCTGATACAAGTACTGCAACTCCTGCTTTTTTTCTCCCTATTAGTTGCATGAAATGTCTTTCTCCATCCCTTCACTTTTAGTCTGTGTATGTCTTTTGGTTTAAAGTGAGTCTCTTGAAGGCAGCATATAGATTAATTAGTTTTGTTTTTTTATCCTTTCAGTGCCTCTATGTCTTTTGATTGGTGCATTCAGACCATTTACGTTTTGGGTGATTATAGATAGGTATGTACTTATTGCCATTTGTTAGAAGAGTATTTTATCTTGGAAGCAAAGTACCACTCTGCAACATTGTTTTTGTTGTTGTTGTTTTGTATTTTTAAATTTCAGAATTCCAAGAATGGGACATTTCTCTTTTACAGTTGATGGGGACTTATTTTTGCTATGTATCCTGTCACAAACCCCATGACCAATGCTGAGATCTACAACCCAAAAGTCACTCCTTTCATTTTCTATGCTCTTTGGTTTGGTCCCTGGTTAAAAGGTCTTCATCATTGTACAACACCGTGGTTGTGACTTTCACTATTCTAATACTATTCCTTTGCAAAAGCAAAGGTAGCAGTAGAAGGAATTGTAGCAAGTGTTTAAGAAGGGATGGTGGATGAGGCTGAAGCTAAGAATTTAAGAATATAACTGGTATGTGACTCCTGTTACTGTCAGGAAGGGAGGAAGAAAGGCTGGCTTGTATTATGGAAGCCCTGTGGTTCAATGTAAGACTACTTTTTGAGACATCAGTTCTAGTCTCAATTTGGCTATACTGATGGAAAGACTTTAGAGCTAGGGTTTACAGAATTATTATAAAAGCATAATAAATTATATCATTGAACCTTGATTTCCTTAACTACAAAATGTGAGGAATTATCTTACTTCCATTTCTTTCTCAGCCTTGTTTAATGTCTCTTTTCCCTCTATCCATCCTTTAAATATCTTAAGTGTGCCCAGCACCATGTTATGCAACCTTTGATTTTGTTGGTTTGCATACTCTCCTTGAGTAACTTCATCCAGGCCAATGACTTTAACTCCATATTGCATACATTCTGATAATTGCTGTCTTTTAATTGTGTGTTTAGGCCATTTACATTTAATGAGATTGTTGATATGTTTAGATCTAGGCTTACCATTCATTTCATTATTTATTTCTGTTTGTTTCTTCAGATTTGTGGGGTTGTTTTTGTTCCTGTGTTTCATTTCCCCTTTCTTGGTTTCTTTTGAGTTAGTTGAACATTTTTGTTATTCCATTTTAATATATCAGTTCTATTTTTGATTATATCTTTTTGTATGTGTTTTTTATTGGTTGCTCTAGGGATTAAAATCTGCATGCCTAACTCTTCACCCTGTAGTCATGATTAAATTACTGTCATACTTCACCGCCATATAGTCCCTTTTCTGACCCCCTCATATGTTGTAGTTGTCTTGTGTATTATGTGCACGTACATTGCAACCCCACCCAAAAATATTGTATTTTTTGCTTTCAATTGTCAAACATCTTTTAAAGAACTCAAGAGAGAAATAACATTGTATTTATATAGATATTTACTGTTTCTACCGCTCTTCCTTCTTCTTGATGTTACAAGTTTCTTTCTGGTATCATTTTCAGTCTCTCTGAAGAGCTTTTTTTGGCAATTCTTTTAGAGTAGGTCTGCTGACAATGAATTCTCTTTTCTTACATTCTTCATTTCATCTTTATTCTTTTTTTTTTTTAATATCTGTATTCTTTTTTTTTTTTTACAATTTATTTTATTTTAGTATCATTAACCTACAATTACATGAGCAATATTGTGATGATTAAACTACCCCCTTCATCCGGTCCCCCCCACCAACCCCACCACAGTCACTGTCCATCAGTGTAGTGAGATGAGAATCACTACTTGTCTTCTCTGAGTCCCCCCCGTGCCCCCCCACCCTATGTCTGCCAATCGTAATGCCCCTTTTACCCTCTTATCCCTCCCTTCCCGCCCTTCTTCCCCAGTCCCTTTCCCTTTGGTAACTGTTAGTCCATTCTTGGGTTCTGTGAGTCTGCTGCTGTTTTGTTCCTTCAGCTTTTTTTTTTTTTTTTTTTTTTTTTTTTTTTTTTTTTTTTTAAAAATTTTTTTTGGTTAATGAAAAGACCTGTTAACACAGAATTTTCATTAACCACTTTAAAACTTGCTTTACTTCCCTGTGAGTTCCTGAGTCCTCCTGACACTTCTGGGTTGATCAGTTTTCTGCATTTTTTTAACCTTCATTTTATCACTCTTAATATCATCTGTTTTTCCAAGGAGTTTCTAGAGTCTTTCTCAAGTTTTTATCACACAACTCTTCCTCCTTTCTCTCTTCGTCCACTCAATATGTACCTCTATGTATCTCTGTACTCCTTAAATCTAAGCTAGAAAGACCTGAGGAAAATGATTCACGAAAAATATCAATGGTTAAAAAATGGTTATTGTGTTACCCTCCCCAGGGGGAATTCCTTTTAATAACTGGAAGTCTTGAAGACTGGGTAATACTTTAATTTAAAAAATGAAGTGTTTTAATATTGAATTCTAAGCTCCATGCTTGTGTGGAGGGGTGTTAGCCACAGAGATATTCCTGGGGTCCCTCAAATCACAGGAGGGTGGAGCCACCTTTACTGCTTATGTGACATTTTATTCACTTTGATGGTAAAGACACTGAAAATCCACATGGGGCGAGCAGTAGCTTACAGACTTTTGCTTTTTCTCTGCCATTCCATTTGGCCTTGAGTAGGTTAGTCAGTGTTGGTGGGGGATGGGGAGAAAAGCTTGATGAAGACTCCTGATTTACTTATTTAAATTTTAAAAATAAAAAAAATTTTCACTTTTAGTTCTTTTGGCAAAATATATGAGTTGTGTTCAGAAGAGACTCCAAATTTTTGCCTAATACCTTCCCCCCCCAACACTGCTTTATGTTAAATAGATAATTAATCTAAATTCTTAGAAGGTGCATTTTGGAGATTAAGAAGGCTTGAAGTTTTTGCAAAGTAATATTCCAAGTATATTAAAATGGCTGTTTTCTAAGGGTCTCAAAGTCCCCTTTCTCAGGATTTCTGCATTGTATATTAGCTGTGTTTTATAGAGAAACACAAACTGAAGCCTAGAGAATCTGAGAGATCTCTCTAGGATATAGGTGAGTTCCCATGTGGGGAAAAGGAACTTTTGTTTTGGGGCTATAATTAGAGCATTCTCCTTTCTCAGCTGTAGAAGAACTCTGCTGGTCAAAGGCAGGGTGGGAGTGGGGAAAAGGTTGCACTCAGACTCCTCGCTGGTTTGAGTTGAGTTGGTTGAGGTCAGTCAGAGAGGAAGTTTAAGTCATGTTTATGCTTTGAGTTGTGTCAGTGTATGGTTTATGCACTCTGTTAGACAAGCTGCTTTCTTCCCCTGTTCCTCTTAACAGGCAGTCTCATTGCTGGAGATGACTGTCAGCTGCTTTCCCCACATAGCCACCATCACATGCCCCACCAGCGGAGCCTGGGAAGCCTGACCACAGACCACAGTATCTCTGAGGCATGAATAATTAGGTAGGCATAATGGAAGGCACTCACTGCACCCTTCAATTGCGTAAGCCTGTTACTGAACTCTGCTACATCAGCTTCTATCTTCCAAGGGGGGAAGTCAGAGGATATTCATACAAGGGCACTGTAACCTTAGACAGAGCCAATAAAGGATTTCATAACTGCTACCAAGTCAGGGAGGGGTCAGACGTCATCGGCCTCAGCCTCCAGCCAAATGAACATCCAGGTGACATATTTTTCAAGCAAATTCCCACAAAAGACATTTTAACTGAGCTGTACAAACTCACAGCAGAGAGGGAGAGACTGCTGGCCAGTCTTCTGAGCTCAGATCACATCCTGGGGATTACAATGAGGAACCAGGAGGGGAAGCTCCCAGAGCTGTCCATGAGCCTGGCCCCTGAGGACAGCTGTTTCCAGAGTACTGGTGATTGGCGTGGGGCGGCCCCCACGGATTGCCTCAATAAGAGGAGTCCCCATGGGAACAAAAAGCCCTGGAGGTTTGGTGGAAAGAGAGAGGGCTTTGGGGAGCTCCTGCAGAAGAGAACAAGAAGGAGGAGGCATGGGGGCCAGGACCTGGCTCCTCAGATGGGGAGTGGCCCGATCTACTCCAGCAACTCCTCTCTTCTTTCTCAGACAAG
Source organism: Phataginus tricuspis (assembly GCA_029783875.1). Taxonomy (NCBI): domain Eukaryota; kingdom Metazoa; phylum Chordata; class Mammalia; order Pholidota; family Manidae; genus Phataginus; species Phataginus tricuspis. The sequence continues at coordinate 22,278,824 of JAQQAC010003584.1, read as the reverse complement.
GACTAATCTTTGGCTCCTAGAAGAGAGAGGCAACTTGATCCCAAGTGGGGCATTCAGCTTTTCCCTGCAGAGGAGAGAGAGCTGCACCCCAAACACCCCCAGGACACTGGAGGCCAGGCCTGGCTTTGGGAGCTGCAGGGAAGCTTCTGAGGACACTGGGCTTGGAAGAGGACCGGCATCCGACGGCAGCTCCACAGAGCCAGGAGATGACGGTGCCAGGGGCCCAAAGTGGGGCCCTCACGCGTGGGCACATGAGCCAACAGGTTTGACCGAAATGCACAAGGGCCCCGAGAAGCATCCAGAGGAAGAGAGGGGCCAGAGGGAGAAGTCTGCTGAGCTTACTTGCAGGAAGAAGCCTGTTTCCAAAGTGGTGGCCAAAGTCCAGGATCTGTCCACTCAGGTGCAAAGAGCAGTTAAAATGCATCCTGAGGGTGAGGAAAGGATTGCCATTTGCCCAGTGGCCCAAGCGACATGTATACCCAGAGCAGACGTACCCACCTTCCTGGGAGCGGAGGCAGGGGCTCCTAGTTCCAGGTGGCAGGACAAGGAGCAGCGAGGGGACAGATCACTGCCGCTGTCGCCCAGGGAATTTAGGCCAGCCCACGCTGAGGAGGCTGTGAACAAGGTCCTCCTGAAGGTTATAGAGAGTGAGAGGTTAGATGAAGCCACCGAGGGGAAAAGGCTGGGCTTCCCCCTCAGCGCGGCAGCCGCCTATACTCTCCCAGAAACTAGAGGCAAGAGGAAAGCAGGGCTGTCTCCGAGTGACCACAGAACGTTTCTGGCTCTTCCCCGCAGTGTGCGCCCCTCACAGCCTGGGGGTGATGAGAGGGGGCCGGCGCCCCCAGCACTGGCAGCTCTCAGCATGGCGTTTAATAATTTATCCTCTCAGCCCAGCACACACAAGCGGGTGTCACCTGTTCCCTCCCCTGTATCTCCAAGGCTGCCCGGACCTCAGCAGCAGCATAAGATCCTCCGGCCCCCTCCACTGCCCGGCGACAGCGAAGCCGCTCTTGATGACCCCCCCGGCAGAAGGAGCAGTGTGTTCTCGGGGTCCCCCTCCGCGGACATCTTGGAGCCATCCTCTGCGGAGGTCACGGAGACCAGAGGAGCCAGCTCAGCCTCCCTCCGAGCAGGCCAGCCTCAGCTGGTGCCTGGGGAACCTTGGGAAAAGAGCTCGGGGTCTGGGAAGAACACAGCTCGGCCCCAGCACTGGTCGCCTCCAGGTCAGTCCCTGTTTAAAATGCTTTACATCTATTCTTGGGCGACTCACAAACTCTCAGTGTGCTTTTACTATTCAGAGACAGGCTAATTAACAACAAGCCAAAATTCCTAGGCCTGTTTCTCAATTCATCTTGTAGTGAGAAACCTGGGAGTGGTATAGGGGAGTGTGTGGAAGTGGTGAGGATGGTGTTGACTCTAGGCTTAAGGATGCAGTTGCTTGTGGAAGCAATACTTTGTAAAGATGTGTTTTTCCATTTTTCATTTTGGCATACTTTAAAGCTGCCTGCATGGTTGCTTAACACAGGACTCAAACGGGACAGGCAGAGAGAAGTGGCAATTTGTTGCTGCCTTTGATAATAATCTTGGGTAGTTGGCCCCTTGACCGAAATTCTGCTCTTCATGCCGCGGGAGGAGCTTGGATTCGTTGGGATTCTCCAAGCGGAAGAGTGAAAGCACACTGCATCTTTGCTCATCAGTCTGTTGTTAGAAGTTTCTGTTTTCTAGTAATCACTTTTATAAGCATCATTATTTGTAACAAAAACGTTTTATCATTTTTACTGGAAGAGGGCAGGATTCAGTCTAATTTGAAGAAACTTATTTCATATTTTTTTTGTACTCTTCTTTTTATTTCCCAAACAAGCATGAAATAATGTTTATTCTAAAGTTTTATTTTATTTATGGGTTTCTGCCATTGGTGGTATTATATTACTTCTCATGCAAAAAAGTGCTAAAGAGCTAATCTGGCTTGTAGGTTTAATGTGATTGAAAACTTTATATGAAAACAATTTTGGGGGTTCTATAAGTGGGTTCAGTAAGACCAAAAATGTCTGTGTACCAGAAGTGCCTCTCCTGTGTCCATTACATTTTTCAGGCTGATGTGGCCAGTTGCTGAGGGTTTTGTATGCTGTGGTGTAGGGAGTGGGTTCTTTTTCAGTGGTCGTTTTTCAGCATGTGGTCAATGTTTTGTCTAGGGAATGGTTTGTAATAGGACAGATGGTCTCTTAAAGGTTAGAGAAAACATCATGTGCAATTTTTGGGATAAAAAATGTCTATCTTGGACAGGAATTTCAAGAGCTTTCTATTCATTTTGAACTCTTGACATTTTATAAATTTCCCTTAATCATTGATTCAGGGATTTGGTTTTTAAACATGTAAATGTTCTTCCTCTTGTTTCTGTAGTCTATTGCTCTTAGCTTAATAAGACTTGTTACTTTCATAATATAGCCAAAATGCTTCACCAGGAAAGTCATAGAATTGTAGATTTTTGTATCATATATCACAGAACCCTAGTGATGAAAATTTGTTCTCCCCTTTGGATTCAGAAGCCTTCAAAATACTTGGAAAGGAAGCTCTCTGCAGTTACTAGATGAGAGGCTGCTAGGTTACTAGGTTATCGGCATGGGACAGCTGCCACAGCTCCGAAGGCTCTTTGTAGAAATCACACCAAATTCTAGGGTTGTGTGTGTCCCTTCTCCAGAAACTGTGTTAAATACATTGAGCTTCAGTAAATGTTTTTTTTTTCCTGATTTAGAATTATCTTTTTATTTTGTTGTCTTTTCTCTATATAAAGAAGATATTATAAAAGCTCCATCATATCTGGATCACGGCAGGCACGTAGAGGACATTCAGTTTCTATGGTGACTGACCAGTAGCCCACCAAGACCAAGTTTAACGGATGGTCACACTTCCCTTTGGCCTTTCCACGCAATTGCTCAGAACTGCTCCCTTTACTTTGGCCCCAGGCTTCCACTGGGGACTTAGAGGACATTCAGTTTCTATGGTGACTGACCAACAGCCCACCAAGGCCAAGTTTAACGGATGGTCACAGTTCCCTTTGGCCTTTCCATGCAATTGCTCAGAACTGCTCCTTTTACTTTGGCCCCAGGCTTCCACTGGGGACTTCATGGCGCTTTCAGGAGCCAGTCATTAGAGTCAAGAGGTTCCTTGGCAGGGAGACGGCCTGTGCTTCTAACTTTATGCAAGAAGTTGAAGAGTGGAAGAATAGATGTGGGAGAGACCTTTGTTCCTGGCATGGATAACTTCCCTTTTTCAAGACCTTCCTCCAGGACATCCAGACATTTTCTCGTATTGCAGTCCCTCTTTGAAAAGCGTGAAGGGAGGGAGTTCTCCAGATAGTGTCTTCTGGCTGTATGCTGTGTTCCTATCTCCTTCCCTCCCTTTAATTACCCCTTTCTGTGGCCTTGAGTCCTTCTCATATTCTGGATCTCTCGCTGATCTGCAGCTGGTGGGGCCATAGCAGGGGAATTTTCTTGCTTCCAGCTGCCTTTGTCTTTCATATCATTTCTCCCTGCGCCCCATTCAGCAGAGGCCTCTCGCAGTCCCCAGCAGCCCAGATGACCAGTGTACTGTTCATTTACCATCACTGTACAGTGGCCCTTTATCTGAATCCACCTCCCACCTTTCTCCATGTTAGCTATTAACCAGGTTGAGTTTATGGTCTGTGGATCTTTATGTCTTGTGGAAATAACGTCTCGGTGTTTTATTGAAGTGACGTGATCAGGGTTATTGAAAGCCCTCATTAACTGCTCAAGTAAGAGATTAAGTCTGGCAAAAGTAATCAGATCCGTTTCCAGTTGGAAGACTCTTTAGTGTTATGGGCAAGTGGTAATTCCCAGGAAAGAGTGAAATCTTTTCCTTTTCACAGCAACAAGCAGTTAAAAAATTACCCTCCACACAGGAAATAACAGGAAGGGATTATAGAGGCTTTTAGTCCACCTCTTACTGGCTTTTTAATTTTTCCTAACTTTTCATTCTATATACAGGAAGTTCTTGGCTGGTGGTGAAGGTCAAATAGAGATGTGTAATTTCTCCTAACAGTGAATGGTGGCCACATTTGTCTTCTCATGGTTCCCTGCTTCATCTTCCCCACCTTGGAATTGGTTTCTAGTGTTTTGTTTTGGGATGGAAACCACTATAGAATGTTCCCAAGCCTTTGTGGAATGTGGTATTTTCTCACACCTTGAGGGACTGGAGTTGTTCTAACCTATATAGCAGTGTCATTGGGGCTGGGATTCCTTTCCTTTTTAGTAGCTTTCTTTTACCTTTGATCTGAAATAGACTCTTTTAATGCCAGAAGAATCATGTGGAATGCATGTCTCAGTGTGTTCCTCATCAATCTCCTGATATTTTCCCTTTAATTGAAGTCACCGAGGTAGTGATGGAAGCATATGCCCCATTGTTCTTCTTGATATTGTGAATCATTTGATCCATTCTTGTGCCCACGGAAAGATGTAGTTAACATCAAATGATTAAGGGTTGAGAGGAATACTTATAATAGATATTATACCTACTGCTGCTGTCAAAACTTTGATTTATCTCTGGACATATATTATGAGAAGTAGATATAAGTTCTTCCTATGTTAATATTGAGGTTTGATACAATTCCAATACAATTTTAAAGAAGCTTCACAACAATTATTAGACATATGCAGCCAATTCAGATTATTATAGAAAGTATGGGGTATGTAGAAAATTATCTGTAATTCATCTTAGGAGAGAAAGTAAGATTCAGAAATTGTATATATTGTTTTATAGCTATGTAAGACAAAAATAAGAATTAAATTGATAGGAAAATCTTTGCTATATACTTTTAAGAAAGTGAGGGGCTGGTAATTGAAACTATATGTAACTTTGACCTAGCAAGCCTACTTTTAGAAATTTAGCTTGCATAAATAGATGTACTAGTAAAAATATATGCATAAAACCATTTATTACAGCAGCAAAATAGCTGTAAAAATTTGTCCAACAGTGGAGAAATGGTTAAGTAAATTATAGTACATTTATACTCTGTAATGTTATGAGGCTATTTGAAGTACTGAACTATATCTTCAACTAGCAAGTTGCAAAGCAATGTATAGCATGCCCTCAGTTTCTGTAAAGACAGGAGTCACCCCCCTGCATGTATGAGTATATCTACAAGTTTGAATATCAAGGGGACAGGTGTAGAAAAAGACTGGCTAGGCTCTTCACTCTCTTTATCTAGGGGCAAGGCGGGGGGAAGGGGAAGGATCCAGAAGCTTTGGAGAAGAGCATTGACTTATTTTCTTTGTATATTTTCACATTATTTCACTGGTTGTGGTGAATATGTCACTTTTATGATTTTTAATGTGTGATTTAAGTATTTTTAAAGAAAAAATATATCTAGTATGTGTGTGTGTGTGTGCATATGTGTGTATGTGTGTGTAGGATTACAGGTAAACCACACTTTTTTTGTAGTTTTCCTATGTGCTTTAATGAATCAAAAATCTCAGCATTGAGACTGTGTATTGTGAAGGGGAATGCAGGTTGCTAGAAAGCTGGGAAAGCAGATCCCCAAGAGGGCTAATTCCAGGGAGGATTAGGTGAGGACAGGGCATTCTCCAGAAACCAAGAGAAGAAGGCAATTCAGAAAGGCTCCTGGATTAGACAGGGTCCTGACAGGAAACAGACATCTCTCAGGCCTGAAGGAGCAAAGAAGACAGTGGTCACTGGAACCCAGACAGGCTCCTTAAGGTACAGGACCCCATGGCAGGAGCAGTAGCCTGTGGTAGAGGCACAGCAGAAGGGAAGCTGGGGAAGTACATGTCCTGGCCTCACTGTCCTTTATCTTCTTCCTGGAAACCTCCTCTAACTAAACCAACCAGAAGGCAGAGTATGAGTGAGCCTGTGGATATGGACTACAAGGTCAGCCCTCCACACCGAGAGGAGGCCGTGAGGGTGGAGAGAGGGTCCAGAGGGGCAAATGAGGGATGACATGATGCAGATGGACCGAGCTATGAAGACCAACAAATGAGAAAGAGAATGGCATTTTAAATGATCAACAAGGTAAAGAAGGTGTGTGTGTGTACAGGTGGTGTATGTTTTGCTGTAGAACAGTGGTTATCTTGACAATAACTGTACCATTTCATTTCTTTGTCATACAACCTGGCTACCTCTAAACTTAATTAGCTTGACTGTCTCTTTTATTGTTAAAAGTTCAGAAATGGAGACTGTGAAAGAATTGGAAGATCTTGTGATACAGATTTCAGTCTGTGGATTCAGAAAAAATTAACTGGTTTTAAAAACAAAGCTCTTGTATTTAACAGTGATTGATATCACATTGTGCTTTGTTGCTTGGAGTGAAAAGCACAAAAAGAATTTAAAAATAACTTCCCCAGTTATCTCAAATTAAGAATAGCTAATTATCAAATGAAATATGAAATAGATTTTCTACCAATGAACAATGTGTATTTTGAGGTCAGTTTCCATATGGAGTGAATGATGAGTGTTTCTTGCATTCAAATTTTGTTTTACAAAAGAGAATATGCTTCAAAGACCATGACCAAGATCTGATGTTTTAAAACCCCAAGCCAGCTCTATGTGTGTGAACTTTTTTCCCCAGATTAGTGTCCAATTGTGCTTTGAGAATAGCACCTTCCATTGACTTATTTTTCACTTGTCTCTTTTCTATTCTTGGATTCAGAGCACAAGATTTAAAGAAAGGGTGGCAGTCTTTAGGCCTAGGCCAGACACATCTATCTAAAGTAATTCTAAAGATATACTTGAAATGGCAGAATTAACACTGTGATTAAAAGTAATAGACACTGAAAAATCTAAAAAGAGAAAACCATTTTTAAAATAAGCAGATATTAAATTTTGAAGAAAAAGTTATTTCATATTATTTTTTCTCATAACTCAACCATTCTACCTCATAACATCACTGGCTGGGGCATGTGGGTAAAATTGAAATATTTGCAAAATCTCTCGCCTGGCCTTAGTGCATCTCCATATCAATAGGTGATTCCCAGGGTGAGGGAGCAAGGGCATATCTGGACTGGAGAGGTTTGGTGGAGTCTCTTTTTGCAACTGGATCATGAGAGACATGGGCAAGCAGAAGTGGACGACTGCTTGTAAGCAATAAATGGGTTTCTCCCACTTTATTTCTCCCTTTGACTGATTTCGGCTTCAAAGGTTATTTGTCCTAGGCTGGGAACATATTTTCCCCCCGGAGTTACAGGGCATACAATGAGACAAGGCTTTTAAGGCTGTAATTGGATTTTAAGCATTTTACCAAATTAATAAAGCAAAGTATTGAATATCGAAAGTATATGTTTTGTTTTATTCCTCATGGACTCTACTGAGTGCTTTCTGAAAACAGTAGACACCACTCAGGCCTACTTTCTTCCTCTTGATAGTTCTTACCAGGTAAATGATTGTTAATGCCTTTTTACTTTATCTACTTTCTGATAGTAACTCCTGTTAGATAGTTCCTAAAGGAGACTCAAACCATATTATCTAATACGGTTTTGTGACCTCTGAGCTGTGCTATAAGAGATACCATCTTCCTAGGGTTCCTCTGTGTGCCCTGGCTGTTCAGCCTCTTACCAGATTATGTTCCTTACTCACACAGAGGTCCTAAGAGTTTTTTCCAGTCATGGGTTGTTCTAGTACATTGAACCAGATGCTTTCTATGTGGTCCAGAGGCCTATAGGAAAGAAGTTGAAACTGTATCAGAATTGGGACTCAGATATATATAGGATGTAGAAGGACGTGTGGAGTCCTTGAAGGATATTGAACAATAGGGAGGAACAATACACAATGGAAAGAAAAGTATCATAAGAGAAAAAGTGTGGGCCAAAAGACATTTCCTCATCTTCCCAGAAGTGCCTTATACTCTAGGGAGAAGGGGCTTTGGCATGAAGGCAATGTTTGTTATTTGAATCTCAACAGTTTTGTGGTGTGGAATTGCTGTTTAAGAGAGGCAGAAACCTCCCTGCTGGCCAGAGGGAGAGAAAAGCCCCAACATCAGTGATCTGGAGGGGTTTTTAGCAAGCCAAGGGCAGCAGAGCAGAGGGGTGGCTAGGGCAGCAGGCCCCCAGCATGGAAACCTGGCAGGAACCCTGCAGCATGTGACTGGGGAGGAAGTGCCTGAGAAAAGACTGCACTTGTGCTAAGCAAGTGAGTGAGGGCTTCAGAAATTGAGGCTCTGATTTTCATGATTCAGGGATCACAGTTTTATTCACAATAAGGCAATAAGTTATATCACCCAGGTTTCACATATTTTTTCTAAAATGTTATGATATGGGTTTCTTGTTTGTTGTAATCCTAAATTAAAGTTTTGAGGTTGAGTTTTGCATTTGGAGGAGAACCCAAAGATAATCCTGTGGCTGAGTAAAGCTGTTGGTTTCCAGGTTGGCCCAGGGGAATCATGGAGAAAGTAAGTAACAGGTGCAGCTGGAGCCCATGCACAGTCTCCCAAGGATTCAGATACAGGCCTAGGCATGTCTGGGTATTAGATGGATAGAGCTTTCAGGAGGCTTTTGCTTGAGTGCCGAAAGGATTGTCATAGGGCAGAGCTCATCCTAAGGAAAATAGGATTGGAGGCATGAGAGGGTGCCAGCCTTTTGGGGGGGAACAACATGGAAAATAGCATAGTGCATGTCCTCCACATGCTCTGCTCACCCAGCCCCCTGGGCTTATGCCTGTATTGTAGGAGGAGAGACTGAACTAAAAAAGCAGTGAGCAAATGTAAAGAATAATTTTACTAAAATTTCCTTAGTATGTCAAAGCAAAGGTATGCATAATAGAGTACAAAAAACTTGTGGATGAAGAGTCCATGCTTGTGGCACAGTTGACATATGGTATGACTGGAAATGTGGCAGAAGGAACCCTATTTTACAGCACCCTAAGGAAACATGGAGAAGTAGGAGAGGCAGGCAGGACTGCCTTTGGCAACACATCTGGCCCCTCAGCTGCAGCAGCCCTGGTGACAATTCTAGCAGTATCCAGAGGCACCTTTAGTAGCCAGACCTAAAAGGGCAGCAGTGATGTTGGGGAGGGTTGCAGCGGTGAGCACACGTGATTCCTAGGGTGATTAGAAGACATCTGTGTGTAGGAGGATGGGAAGCACCAAGATCAGTAGAGCCAAAGAAATAATGATGTTGCACTCTGTTATTACTCCTCTGACTGCATTTGCTTGAAGGAATAATACCAAATTTATAGGGTTCTTTTGGGAATCAAACAATTATGTTGATAAAAATACTTCATAAAACAGCAGAAAATATTAGCTTTATTATAAAACAGATCATTGTTGGCTCACAGGATCAGAAAAGGTTTTAATGACCTACACTTTTTGGTGTTTTCCAGTGATGAAGTGTTGCTGCAAATAGTAGTTCAAAACTGGTTATTCTATGTGGATTTCTTGATTTGCTCCCAATTAAAGCTTTTACATTTGCTTCTGGTTTTTAAATCACTTACTTCTGTTTTTTAAGCCACTCCTGTTTTTTAAGTCACTTACATCTTATTGGTCCTTTATTGTTTTGTGCAGGTTAATTTTGGACTTTCCACCTAATTTGTAAAAAGCCTGAGGGTGATGATCATATATGGTATTTCCGGTGGACTCCCCATAGAGTCTAGCTTTAAACTGGTTCACTCTATAGCTTTTGTATTTAATTAGGGGAGTTTTATTTTTAAATTAAAGTAATAACATATAAATTGGAATTACATTTCTAATGCTAATAGAATTCCAATATAAAATCATGAATTAAAGATATAACAAAAGAAAACAAAACGAATGTCTGCTGTCTTCCTACCAGTTATTTCCAAACCACCTGAATTCATATCTTCCCTCTACAAAGCTTTTTCAATTACTGGAACTAGTGGTAATCTTGTACCTCCTGGTTGCCATATCATTTTTTTTAAGACAATATATTTCAGACTAGACTGTAGAAATCATCTCATTATATTAGTATGTATTTTTTATAATATTCTCTCATTGTTTTGTGTGTCAATCTTGAGTTCTCATAAAGCGAACCCTATCTTATACTTTGGATGGGTAATTTGCAGTTCCTCAAATAGTATGTCACACAGTAGTCAATATGTGTTGGCTTAATTTCATTTCTGTAATTGTTGACTTTAACTAGAAACAACCCTTCACTTTACAAGTGAAAGGCAGTGACTGTGAGTGACAGATTGCATGAGGAGTACTTAAACAGAATGGTTGGGAATTCCTTCGGCTCGTGTGCCACAGAGCACACTGAAGAAGGTTTGTCCTTGTGGCACTGTTCTTGTCTTACTTATCTTTGTTTAGAACCTGTTTCTGCTGGTGATAGAGCGCATCAGAACTGAAACAGGTGTTTCCTTATTTTTGTTTCTAAAAAAGCCCCTTTCAGTGACAGGAATGTTGTCATATTCATCATTATTTACCTGGAATCCGGTTCAGTACCTGACACATGGCATGTATTCAGTGGATGTTTTTACTGAATGAGTGAATAAATGGATGAATGAATGAGAAAACTTGGTCAGCAAACTGATAACAGGGGCAAATGTTTCCCACTTGTTCTGTACTGAACAGAATGAAACTGGTTTCTTGCCTTACTGTGTGATTTCTATCCTGTTATTTTGGTAGATAATACTTTATTTTAAAGCAACCTTATAACTATTAATCTCTGCATAGGTTTAGGAACCTGAATGTACTCAGAGGATGGTAATGAAATTCAGTGAAACTTGGGTCCTCAAAGCTAAGCGTTTCTGTAGACAAAGAAACTATTCTTTTAACTGGAATAACTTTGTAACATGATCAATGACACCAGAACAGCCCTTTAACAATCTTAAAATGAGACTTAACTTTATTGTCAAAGTCAGTCACTGAGGGGTAGTCAAGTGGTCAAACTTGAAATGGTAACCATAGGTGGCTTACTATTTCATATATTTTGCTGGTCACAGATTAATCACATTGCATTATGCATGATCAAAGGCTAGCACATTCCTTCAAGGTACACTTTCTGACCCAACACGATGGTGTCCTAGAAGACTGGGCAGGCACTCGCCACTCCTCTAGGCTGTGCTTTTGGGGTTCCTGCTGGGTGCCTGATGCCCATCATTGAAGCTTGTCTTCTGTGTGAAACCATTGTTGCTAGCATTCTGTGTATAATACAAATATAAATTGAGGCCATGAAATTGAGTTCCAGAAGCTATGCATAAATCTCTAAATCTTACCAATTTTCCCATAAAACTCCTGTTATTACCTAGCAGAGTGGCTCCCTTAAAGAATGGGTTATGGGACAGTGTTCCAAGAAAGAAAGCAGAAATCAAGAGCAGGAAAGGAATGGGCAGTTCTAGATAATGGCTTGAGAATTTGAGGCCCAGAACCAGTGGGGCCGTGTGGTTACACGAGTATGACCTTAATTACATTTGCAAAATTCCTGTGCCTTTACCCTTTCACTTAACTGAATCAGGGAAGTGATATGTCATCATTTTCAGAGGCTCTGCCCTCACTCAAAGAGGGGATTATCCCAGGCATGTCCCCCAGGGGACAGGAATCTAGGAGACTATGGTAGGGAGGTTCCTTCTACCACAGTATCCTTCCATTATCCAGGACTTCCCATTCCTGCAAAATGTCAACATTTGCATAATGTTGGGAAGCTCAGTGAAGGGTATTTTTCAGCTTTTCTATAAGTCTAAAATTATTTCAAAATAAAAAGGTTTTAAAAAGTCCTAAATGTTATCTCCAATATAAAACCTTCTCATTCCCCTCATTAGAGAATGACTACTTTCATTTTACTCTCATGGAACTTTATACTTGATGCTTATAGCATGATGTCATAATGATTGCTTATATGTCTGTCTAGAATACAAACTTTGTGGACAGAGGGACTAAGCTTTATTCATCTTTGTATCTCTAATAGGTGGCATCACATCTGATAGTGCTGACAGCAGATAATATGTAATGCTGGCTCAGTAACCAGTTGTTGAACGAATATTTGTTTATTGTGCACGAGAGATTTCACCCGTGACCAAATGAGATATAATTATAGGAACCTGTGGGAGAGTTAGCGGTGGTGTAGAACAGTGTTTATCAGAATGTGGGCCTGGACAAACAGCATTATTAGCCACATCTGGCAACATTAGAATTCTGTTTATTGGGCCCCAGCTCCCACACCTACTGAATCAGAAATCCTGTGCCTGACCCCCCAAGTGGAGACAATATTAGAAACAAGTTATTATACTATGTTAAATGAATTCAAAGTCTCTTTAAGTATAAATATTTTATTTGAAGGAAATAATATAGATGAGCTGTCCTTGAGAAGCAACTGAATCCCTACTTAGCCATTTTTATAATGATTTTGAATAATTATTACAGAATTTAGATTGAGGCTCCTATATACCTGTAAAGATGAACAAGTTTCATGATTTTTTTATTAGTCTTCTGCCAGCATTGCTTTACAGGAAAGTAGAATGCTATTCCTGAATATTTTCCTGTCTGATATTTTTTTGCTGTAATCTCAAGTGCTTTTTACTGTTAATCATAATATTAACCATGCTGGCCTCAATACAAATGTCTTCAAATAACCATGATGTCTGCCAAGTTCCAGCTGCTGCCATGTGATCCAAGATGCTATTTCTCCAAATCGTAGTTAAGCATCCATTAGGCTTTCAGGATTCAGCTTTTATAGCCAGTGTTACCTTATCAGCAAATATTGGTAGAGTTAAAGGATTTCATCTAAGTAATTAAGATAATACAGTCACACATCTGTAGTTTTATTCTAAAGAGCACTGCTACTATTTTGTTGCCATCTTTCTAATTCTTTTAAGAGCAAATATCATGGAAAATCATATGATAATGTATGACTAATCTCACAAAGAGCCTGAATCGGGAAAGCATTTGCCTCTTAGCTGCAAAGTCTGTTAAATCTTAGCCTCTGTGTTACTGGAGAAAAATCACCTCCTTATGTCTTTTGGGTAATATTTTCCTTTCAGATTTGGAGGTTGCCCTTTTATAACTTACATGCTTTTTGTTGCCTTTTTCCTTTTCATGCTAAACAGACCATACTTCCTAACTGTTCAGTTGAGCTGGGTTGGTGAAGAAAATCAGGAAACAGAATTTAAGTTCTGCCTTTGTCAGTTACTAGTTATGTATTTGGGAGTAAGGTATGACCTCTCCAACTCTTATACTTAATGATGGTTTAATGGTATCACTCTTTCAGAGTAGCTGTATTAATTGAGACAGCTTATGTGAGATTGCTTTACAAATGTAAGGAATTATTTTTATAATTACAAATGGCAGCCTCAAAAAGAGCAGTCACTTGTCAATTATTTTCATGATCCCAATACTATCTATGCCACAGATGCCTAAAACTAAGTGGACATCTCTGCAGATTACATCCTGAGAAGCTGTATTTAAGTTCTCATCCCCCAGGGACACTATTTACTGTCATCTCTCCCAGGTAAGAAACCGGTAAAGGGTTTATCAGCTTTGTATTTCAGGGCAAATCGGTTTGGCAGTAGTGAGAACATGATAAACTGAAAACTGAGGGAAGAATAAGCAGGTCTGTAATGGTCTCAGTGTGAACAAGGTGGTAACAAGGGCTAGATTCCAAAACACTGTGGACTCAAAACCAGATGAATTGGATTGGATCTGCAGTTGAGAGAGGAAACAAAGCTAAGGGTTACTCAGAGATTCCTGCCCCAAGTGACTAGGAGGACAACTGCTGTATTTAAACACGCCGGGTCTGCAGCCAGGCAGGCAGTCACACTCAGTGTTGATCAAAGGACCTGTGTTGAAATGTAGAAAGGTATCGTGCCCTGTCCCAGGCTTATCCCTGCTCCCTGTCCTGTTCTGATCTTTTTTGCCCAATGTCTTGTTGCATTCTTAATCAACTTTGGAGAAAAACTGAAATGAAGAGAGGTGTTAGATGACAGATTCAAAGCTTGCTAAATTCTTCCTAATGGAACAAGATTAAAGTCAAGAGGATACTGGAAGCATCCTGCATTTAGATTAAAATATCCAATTACAAGTACAGGACAGAGCAGACTTTGATTTCAAGCTTTAGACGAAACATATTGATTTGGAGCCAGTTGGGTAATACGGCTGTTCAGGAGAAAAGGCCAGGCTACGTCAGTAATAGATATTTATATCGAGGGATAAAACGTGCTACTATATTCTATACAGTCTGACAAATTTGGAGTTTCTGATGTAATCATAGATATTTATTTGAAGGCGGCTATTGACAAATTGCATTACATGCAGGGGACCAGGATGGAAACCTATCTGGAAATTACTTCACAGGAAAAAGAGTCCAAAAGAATAGTGAGCCAGTGAAACCGAAAAGGCGATACATGACAAAGGCTGTGTGGCTGCTGTGCCATCCAGGCCCCCTGACCAAGATCAAGGCCCTGGTTCCCTCAGCTGCTGGGGGTGCTGCTGGCAGCTGGCGCCCAGCTGGGTCTCTCCCCAGGACCCGCCCTCTGCCCAAGGGAGCTGCCTTGCCAGAGATGCCGCGCACTCCTCCAGGGCAGCCCTATCCATTGACTGCTCTGGTGGGACAGTACTAAAGCCCGTGCAGGGTAACTGGTGCGGCTGCATCTCCTCCGCCCTGTCCTGTCTCCCTCTCACCCTCACGGCTGTTGTTCTCAAGTGCGCTCCCCACTGAACTTCTCTTCTCTTTCAGTCTATTTCCCAGGGAGTCCTTAGAAAGGACTGACATTACAGAAACTGGAAAAGGATAAATTATTCAATAAACGATGCTGGGACAATTGGTTGTCTGTATGGAAAGTAAAAAAATGGGAGCCACCTCATGCCACACACAAAATCTATTTCAGGTGGATTTAGAACTGAAGTGTGGAAAGCATAACTTCACAGCTTTTACTAGAAAATCTGCAAGGATTAGGAGAGGGTTTCATAAAGGCACAAACCATAAAGAAGATTATTTGTGACTTTGTATTAAGAATATAAAATTAAAATTAAGTTAAAACCATTTGACTATGACAAATGAGATCATTTTAAAAGCAATAAGAAAAGCTGGGAGAAGATATTTGCAGCACTTATGATTAAGAATTAGCTTGCAAAATATATAAAAAGTCATATAAATTAATAAAGAGAAAACCTACTACCCAGGAGAAAAAAATAGGCAAAGAGGATAGTCAATTTGCTTAAGATAAAGTCTGAATGATGAATGCATGTCTGAAAGTGTGCTTTGCCTCACAGGCAATTAGGGAAATGACAATAAAAATAAGATCCTATATTATGTGCATTGGATGGGAAAAATGATTTTAAATTTGTTTTATAATATCCTTCCTTCTTTTTCTTCCCCTTCTTCCTTTCTTTGCTTTTGTGCCATGGCATGTGCTGCCTCTGTGATGAACTACCCACCCACTGAGACCTAGCACAAATGTCATCTTCTCCATGAGGCTCTCCTAACTTTCCTGGTTAGAGTTAAATATTTCCTCTTATAAACTCCAGGTAGTGCCCTGTACTTCCTCCATTTTAAACACTTGGCATTGTAATTATTTGCTGAAATGCGAGTGTCTTGACACTAACTGGATTATGAACCCCTGCATGTCAGGAATCATTTATCTGTGCCTCTGGCATATATCAAAGTGTCTGGCGCTTGCCTAATAAATACACATTGGCTGGGTGAATGAACCGGTTCCTTCCCTCAGTGGCTTTTTCCTAATATCAGACCCCTTCAAAATGAGGGCTCAAATGTCTGTGTGCTCCAATGGTCACTTTGTTTTCTTTTTGATGTAGCTATTAAATTAGTTCAAATAAACTCTACTTTTGAATGGAGTTTTTACTCATTTACTGGCAGTGCAACATGTGATTAATTTAAACGTGGTCCCCACCCTCAATTTCATTAAAGAGGATAAGCAAATAAGCTAATTCTTTTTGCCATAAGTAGAAAGTTGCAAAGGGACAAAATAAGTGTTAGTTTTCTTTGTTAATCGTCGCTTTTCTTCCAGGCATCTTGCTGCCTAGTAGTACTGTCAGGATTTATTTTTAATCCTGAAAAAAATGAAAGAAATACGTTTTGCCTAGAGAGATAAACTATGTTGACATATTTAAAAAATAAAGTATCTCCCTCAGGAAATCTAAGTTTTTGGGAACATGTACCCTCAAGGCATTTGAAAATTTCGAATTTCTTTTTTAAAAGCCAGCAACAGTTCTGCAAACTGTACATGAGAGCATTTGATTAGTTGGTGTTTATTGCCTCTTACAGTGATTGTAGGGCAGTAAAGCTGGGAGGGATCCTTTGGCCCAGTGCCTTCATGGAACAGGTAGTGAAG
This sequence comes from Phataginus tricuspis, assembly GCA_029783875.1. Taxonomy (NCBI): domain Eukaryota; kingdom Metazoa; phylum Chordata; class Mammalia; order Pholidota; family Manidae; genus Phataginus; species Phataginus tricuspis. The sequence goes on along the minus strand of JAQQAC010003584.1, from coordinate 22,262,561 downwards.
GTGAGGTTCCATCCAAAGTGTCATGACTGGTAAGTAACAGAATAGTCTAGATCTTCTAACTTTGATCTTGTTTCTTTCCTCCTCTCCATGTACAGTCCCCTCCACCAATTTGAAGTTAACAAGAAACTTACTTGTATTTTCAGGGACTTTGAGATAGCTACTCAGGTATTTACTTTGGAGCCCTTGAAATTTCTTCAATAAGCAAATGTCTGATGGCCTTTGTACTATTAATAATTCAGTTTTATTAGCACCTAAACTCAAGGGGATAAAGCAACTCCATTCCAGAGCAATATAATTATTTAGGCTCATGGTCAATATGGAATAAGAGGTAATGATTTAATAAATAAATTAAAAATGTTCTTGCTCATTAATTAAGTAGGTTGTGATAAAGATTCTGTTAGGAGTAAGAATTTTATTTGATAATTGAAACATAATTAGTAATATCCCTGGACTTCCACCTGCTCATTGGCAAAGTGAGTATCTGTGATTATAATAACAAGATTCACCCAGACTTTGCTTGTCCTGCAAAGTTAACTGATGCTTAAAGTGTTGCTTAACAAAGGTTTTCTTAAATATTTCTTTGAAAAGTGACCTGTGGCTAAAATGCTGTCTTGTCTTTATGAAAGACTCTTAAGAATCTCATTTGTTAATCTTCGTATACGTGATTTCTGTCCTTCATTTACTTGGTGAGCCTATGATTTATTGAAACTAAATAAATTACAGTTGGCCAAACTATGTGGTTCCTCTGTTACTTGATGGGACGGATGTAAGGTTTGAAGGAGTCATCATGTGAGAACATGGATCGTCATATTTATTTGAGTCTGAATTCCGCTGCTATTGTCTACTGAAAGTTACACAGCCTCTCTCTCTTAGTCTCAGTTTTCTCTTCTCTCCAATGTGAAAATAAAATGTACTTCGTAGGTTCCCATGAAGAGTAAATAAGATGCCAAGCAGGGCATCAGACATGCTGTGAACAGTCATCATTACAGTGTACCAGATGGAACTGCAGCTGCTAATGAGATTTCCCTTTTCTGTGCTGACATGTACTTTTCCTACTGAGCTCATTGAAGCTTTAGGTACTTCGCTATTAACTGTTCTGCAGTATGTGTTTTAAATAACTTAGTTCTTTATTATATATTCAAAACAGTTGTTCATAATTTGATGTGCCAGGGAAAATAGGAGTCTATGTTTCTGGTTTACCTAACAAATTTCCCCACTCTCTTCTGTAGAAACAGCATAACAAGAGGACAGCTGGATTTCCATAAGTGTTCAGAAAAGACCAGTGGACAGATTCTCTAGGAGCTGGAACCCAGTAGATTGTGAATTTCTTTAGTAAAGGGTTCTTTCTTTTCCATGTTTGCATTCCCAGCAGCCATAAGCCAGCCCAGTAGTGAGCATTTTATAGAGCATATGGAGGGAGTAAACCTCCTTCCAAATTCTGATGATACATATTTGGTACTTAAAAGGAATTTTAATCAGTCGCAGAAGCAGAGACTCATAATTCTCTGCCTATACTCATGATGTTTCTGATACAAAGGAACAACTAAAACCAGTGAAAGCTGGCGTGGGACCACAGCAAGGGCTGATCACAGCAGTACCTGAGCAGTGGATGAAGTAGGTTCCGTACCAGAGTTGCGCTTGAAGTGAGACTTCTCTTAGCACACTGTCAAAGGGATTTCAACTGGTTTTTCATAAAGAGGATCTAGAACCTCTGTATATCAACAGCCACTGTATCATTTATCATTTATAACTCGTTGCATACATTTATGCTTAGATTAATGTGCACTGAACTGTATATAATTCTTCATTGTCAATTAATACTTTTATTGTCACCATAAAGTCATAATGAGGCCCCTGCCCTGGGTGATGTTATAATAGATTAAGAGTCCTTATCTAATGCTTGTATACAATATTTTGATGCCCACAGCAAGTGAAATCAAAATAAAACAGTAGCTCTTACAGAATGCTGCTGTAATAAGGATTATCTCTAACCGAGTATGTTATGCGTTACACCAGCACAGTTTTTAAAAATGAGCGTAAGTGTTCAAAATTGCTGATAACAAAAGAATTTTTCTCCTGCAGTTCTGTTTACTGATTCAACAAATAGGACTTCGCATGCTGAAGCATTTCATTCCTGCCCATGAAAATTCTTATCTGAAATTAAGTTTTTGATCAGTACCCCACTGCTGCCCAGTCCATTATCACAACTTCAAGTTATTGTTTTAAAAAATTACTGCAAAAATTTTCTACAGGGTGCACACTTTATATTATCTCAGCCTATATTTACCAAGGTATCCTCTCATTCTCTGCTATTCCACATTTCAACAGGTGATGAGATTAGAAGAATCTGTTTATCATTAACTGCTCTTTTTTTTCTCCCTTCCCTAGGCATAGGATTTTAGAAAAGCCATCAATAAGGTTCATAAAATAGAATGAGTGAGACATGGGGGATTAACATTTATTACAGCATCCCCAACTATGCCAGGCTAACCACATGGAATCTCACTTGTAGCAGTCTGTGCTTCTCCCACCAGTCCATGCCGTGTGTGGGTGCCGTCAGAGCCCCGCCTTGTCTAGGGGAACGGCACATGTTTGAGGCAGCCTCCCCTGTCTGCTATATGCCAGGGTACATTTCTGTCGGGATCTGATTAGCTTAGAGGTGGGTTTCAAGATGATAATAGCTATAAATAGCAATGTTGGTTGTTTAGAAACTAAATCATTTTCCTCATCAGATTGCAGTAATTTCATGCGGTAAGTGTTAAGTTCTGAAAGGTTTTATTACATTTGGTTTCGTATAATCAAGAACTGGGTCCCCAGTGTATGGCTTACTGAAGAATCTGAGAAATTGTTTCTCTCTTTAAGGAAAAGAACCATCTATAAAATTTCAAGTGAGAAAAGTATGCTTTAGTGTAAAGGGCATGGATTGTTTTTAAATGGTTTGAAATAGGTAAGGTTGTGTTTATAATGTATGCTCCAAACATACAAGCATGTATATCCTAGATTTTTAAAGATTTAAACCTTGACTTTACCACACGTAGTCCCATCTTTGGGGCTATGGAATATTCTTGCCAATGAGCTGAACCTGTAGGTAATCAGACAACCAGGGCTAACTTCCATTCACAGGAAATATGGAAGCTAGAGGAATAAGGTAAGCAACACAATAAACAAGTAACAGATAAGTCTGTACATGGGCCTGTACTGAGGTTCCTGTCTGCTTTTTGTTGAGATATAACTGGCATATAACATTGTTAAGGTTAAAGTGTACAACATACTGATTTGATATATTTATATATTGCAGTGTGATTACCACCATAGCATTCTCTAACATGTTATCACATCACGTACTTACCATTTCTTTCTTGTGGTGAGAAGAGTTAGGATCTAGTCTCTTAGCAACTTTGAAGTTTATAAGGCAGTAAACAAAGAGACAAGTGAGGTAGAGGGGAGGCTTTGACATATGCATATAAGAAACTGAAGAAAGATAGACCCAAACGTAATGTGTGGACTTTGTTTGAAATATGATTGAAATAAGCTATCTGTAAAAACACATTTTTGAGACAACCAGGAAAATTGAATATGCACCTGATATTTGATAATTCTGAGGAATTACTGTTAAATCTGTGAGTTATGATAATAGCATTGAGTATGTAAGACAGCGGTTATCAACGTGCGGTCTCTGACCGGCAGCACCAGGGAATACGTTCGAAGTGAGAAGTCTTAGTCCCACCTTAAACCTACTGAGTAGGAAACTCTGGGGAGGTGGTGCCCAGCAAAGATATGAGAATCACTCATGAAAGAAAATATCCTTATTTTTAAAGAGATACGTAGTGGGGTATGTAGGAGTGAAATGATAATAATGTCTGGGACTGCTTTTGCAATACTTAAGTTAAAATAAAGGTGAGGATTTGATGAAACAAGTGTGGCAAAATCTTGATAATATTGTACTGTTGGGGTAATGCATTTGTGTGGCTGCTTTACGTTGTTTCTCCCTATTTTTGTGTATGTTTGGAAATACTCATTGGAAAAATTTTTGGAACCCTTACAACACACAAAAGGAGGCATTTTTCCCAGAGAAAAACAAAAGCTGGATTTTTAATTTTATAAAAGCTTCTAATTTGCCCACAACAAACTGGGTTTCAGTCTCAGCTTTGCCACTAACCACTTTGCTGGGTGGTCTTGATGAGTTAATTTACTTCCCAGGAACCTCATCGTTCTTATCTCTGAGGTAAGGAGGTTCAGTGTGTGATCTGCTGTGAAGGTTCTTTCAAGCCTGCTGTTCTTGATTCCCTGAGCACCCAGGTGAGGGTCAGGCTCTCCAGCATGTCTCAGGTCTGGAGTGACATGTGGGTGAGCTCTCTGTCTCTCTGTCTCTTTCTCTCTCTTTCTGTCTGTCTCGGTTTCTCTGGCTTTACATCCATTTCCCATCTCAGAGGACAGCAACATCCTCAGGGATGACTGAAGCCCAGGCATGTCACCCTCTGAGAGAGCAGATAGAGTATTCAGTTCCATGAAGATCTCTAGGGCCTTGAAGCATGAGGTGCCTTTCAGGTTTGGTCAGACATGGTGGATGCCTGGAGTGGGGTTTGGGACTTGAGCCCTTCCTCTTGCCTCTACCATTGCTGTAGCCATCACCTCCTCACACAAAGGGGGACATAGCATAATGGTGTAAACTCCAAGTGGTTTTGGGAGCCCTAATTTATAGCTCTCATACTTTAAGAATCCTACCGATTTGAATAATCAAACCTGTGTACACAGTTCAGCAGACTGCAGTGGTATCCTCACTTCTGGGAGGAGTCAGATTGTCCAGTAAACCATGAAAATGCAGAATTGCTTGGCTAATTTAAGGTTCTGTGTGTGCATGTTGAGGAATTAGATAAGAGGAAGGCAGTGTCTACCTGGGGAAGGCTTTGAGAGACATACCACGTTGGTCTTGGGGATGTGATGGCAAAGGAGAAAATGATGGGAATATAGAAACATGATGTGTGCATCGGCTACACATTGCATTGGCAAGAAAGAAGGAAAATGAAATAGGAGGAAGTTAGTTGGGATAAGTAACAACAGCTGCAGAGTCCGGCAGCCAATGACATGTCATTAATGATGCATCTTTAACCTACTTCTCTTTAGATTACCTGATAGAAATCTAATTCCCACAAGCGCAGACAATCAATGATACTGTTCCCATGGACAGATCAGTCCCTGGGGGCTTTTCCCAGTGTTGGCACTTGCTTATTTTCTCTTCTCATGTTCCTCCATTCTGTTCGTTTTCCTATATTGCCTTTGGCCTCACATGAGCCATAGCAGACAGGGTGTGCCTGTGGACTTTGACGAAAAAATAATAACTGCAGCAAGAATCGTTTATTAAGCACTTATGTACCAGGCACTGGCTTGGGCACTTGATAAATATATTTAGTTCACAATCTATGCTATGGCTATTGTATGCATCTTACAGGTGAACAACAGCCGGAGAAGTGAAGTGAGTCGCCTGGGTTACTCAGCTAGTAGGCGGCAGGACCTAGAGTGAAGCCCAGGGCTGACCAACTGCAACTGCTGCCCCTCACTCTCCACCTCATTACGGTATTTTCTTTAATTGGTAACAGGGAATAGAGTGAAACCTAGAACCAGAGCATTCAGGGCAATGTGCTGAGCAGGCCACACGGTGGAGAGGACTTTAAGAGGCTGCAGTACTCTTAAAGTTGGCTCCCCAACTTCCCAAGGCCCATAGTCATATAGAGAAACCATTCCCCAGTATAAAGAAACATGCAAGCACCTAACATAGCATGGTGAAAGAAAGTATATTCTTCACTTTTAGTATGAAAAATAATTTCTTGAGTGGAATATGAACACAAATCAGAATGCTCTCTTGGAAAGAAATATGGTTGCCAATTCACTTGCTTGACAGTTATCACTAAACATTGTCCCTTGGGCCCATTAATTGGGGGCTTTCCTGACCAGCTGTGTCATACTTACTGGGGACTACACTAGTTCAGAATCATGTGGGTTCCTATTTTTCTGCTTAGAAATATATAGTTTCCCTCCTCATTCAAGGTAGGCAGAGAGAAAGAAAATAGAATTCCAGAGTGCTTTTAAAACTCCTACCCTGCATGTCCCTGCCCTTCAGGAAGAGAAAATGAGAAAGAACGACTTAGCTGCCAAGAAACTGAAGAGGCAGGAACACTTACAAACTCATTTTACAAGGCCCACATTACTCTGATACCAAAACCTGACAAGGACCCCTACAAATATAAGAAAATTATAGACCAATATCACTGATAATCAAAGATGCAAAAATCCTCAATGAAATATTAGTAAACTGAATTCAACAATGCATTAAAAGGATCATAAGCCATGATTAAGTAGAATTTATTCCAAGGATGCAAGGTTGGTTCAACATCCACAAATCAATTGTGATAAAACACATTAACAAAATGAAGGATGAAAAATTATTTGATCATCTCAATAGATGCAGAAAAAGTATTTGACAAAATTCACTGTCCATTAATGATAAAATCTCTCAATAAAGTGTGTATAAAGGGAGTGCACTTCAACATAATAAAGGCCATGTATGACAAACCCATAGCTAACATCATACTCAATGGTAAAAAACTGAAAATTTTTCTTCTAAGATCAGGAACAGGCCAGGGACGTCCACTCTCACCACTTTTATTCAACGTAGCACTGGAGGTCCTAGCCGCTGCAGTTAGGCAAGAAAAGGAAATAAAAGTCATCCAAAATGGAAAGAAAGAAGTAAAATTGTCACTATTTACAGATGACATGATACTATATATAGAATCTCTAAAGACTTCCCCCAAAACTATTAGAACTAGAAAATGAATTCAGCAAACTTGCAGGATACAAAGTTAATACACAATCTATTGTTTCTATATACCAATAAATGAACTATCAGAAAGAGAAATCAAGAAAATCCCATTTACAATTGCATCAAAAAGAAAATACCTACGACTAAATTTAATCAAAGAGGTAAATGACCCATGTACTGAAAACTATAAGACATTCATGAAAGTAAATGAAGAAGACACAAATAAATGGAAAGATATTCTGTGCTAATGGTTTGGAAGAATTAATATGTTAAAATGTCCATATTGCTCAAAACTATCTACAGATTCAGCGCTATCAAAATACCAATGGCATATTTCAAAAGACTAGAGAAAAATAATTCTAAAATTTATATGGGACTACAAAAATCCCCCAATAGCCAAAACAATCTTGAAAAAGAAAAACAAACCTGAAGGTATCATGCTCCCTGACTTCAAACAATACCGTGAAGTCATAGTAATTAAAACAGTATAGTACTGGCCTAAAAACAGACGCATAGAGTAATGTAACAGAATAGAGAACCATATTAATATGATCAGTTAATCTGTCACAAAGGAGGCAAGAATATATAATGCGGAAAAGACGGTGTCTTCAATAAATGGTATTAGGAAAACTGGACAGCTACATGCAAAAGGTGACAAAAAAATGAAGGGTATCAAGAAGTACAAACTTTAGTTATAAAAAGTAAGTCATGTGGATGTAATGTACAGCATGGGAAATATAGTCAGTAATATTGTACATGGTATGATGACATACGGTAACTAGACTTATTACAGTTATCATTTCCAAATGCATACAAATGTCAAATCCCTATGTTGTACAGCCGAAACTAATAGTAGTATTGTATGTCAATTATACTTCAATAAAAAAATGCTAGAATAGCAAAGAACCACCAGTGACATCTGTGGATACACATTGCTGCTTACGTAGATTTTTCCACGGGCATTATCGTTAGATCCTCACAAAAATCCCCGTGAGGTGGGTGGGCATATTTCTGTTTGCTTTTTTAAACATCTATTTGTTGTATGTCCTACCTTGTTTCAGAAAGGAATTAAGGGACCTGCATTCAGTATGGCAGATAAAATGCCTTTAAAACAAATGATAAGAATTAGAAAGAAAACATTCTTTTGACCGGGTTGATTGACCTGCACGGATTTTGGATCCAAAAAACACTGTGAAGTCCTTAATAGCATGATCGTTGCTGTATTTCCAAGAGGACATGATTATAACATTGTTCAACAAGGGAAGTACTTGTTTGGACACTTTGATCCCGACATATCATGGTTTAAACTTAAGAAGCAGGAGTTTAAGGACTATTCCATAACATAAGAAATAGTACCTCCCATTTGTTAGTTTGCAATCTTGGGCGTTCCCTCGGGTGAAATCTGAAACTCCCCCTGTACACCGAGGGCACCCTAGATTGATAGGTGGCAGGTTTAGTGAGCAAGGGAACTTACATACAAAGCTTGTTTTAGGGAGCCACAAGATGAGTAGACCTTAGCATCCGCCCACTGGAATCTCAGAAGTTTAGACAGAGGCCTTAACTGGGTCAAGTCACGTGTGCCATGCAGAGGGTCTGAACAGCGCATTGCCCTCTCAAGGACGCATCTCTGAAATGGCTGCTAGCGTGGGAATGGGAGACCATGTGCATTCCAAGGGGGCCTAGGGAGGAGCCTTCAGGAACTGGTGGTCACACCCTGCCCCTGACCGCCTCCAGCTCCATTCCTATTTGAAATTCTCAAACACTTCTTTCTCTCTTTATACATTTGCTTTTGTCCTGTTCTACGTGAGTACGCAATTTATGTGCATAAAATTTCTATTTTTCATATTCTTCCAAGAGATTTAAACCTTTTTAAGACCATGTGCTTTCTGTGTAATTTCTAACAATCTTGCCCCTGAAGCAGGGAATGTCACCTCCATTTGGAGGATGAAACGGACATGGAGCAGGCAACTTGCTAGGTAAAAGCAGAGGAAAGGCTTTCATGTTGAATCACCTGTCCTCGTTTCACCACATTGCCATGTCCCCTGTGGCCTTGGAACCCTCTTCTCTGAACACAGCTCTGTCATTGTGATTGTTTATGTCCGCGAGGTACTCAAAAATCATTTGTTCATTCAGCAATATTTTTTGAATACCTACCATGTATTCATTACTGTTGTGGGTATAGTGGTTACAGCAGTGGACAAAACAGACCAAAAAATAGCTCATCCCTGTCCTCATGGAGCTGACATCCAGCCCAGAGGGCGCGAGGACCGAAAGGTAATCAGTAAATTCTGTACTATGTTAGGGCAGTCGTGTGATGGGGAGAAACAAGGCAGAAAACAGGATAGGGAGTGCCCAAGTCCATCCCTGGGTTTTATGGGCCATAGACTAGGAAGCTGAGTATATTGGTATATGTGCACAAGGATAATTCTGTCCGGTTTTAAGCAATATTTTAAGAATATTGCATTAACCCTGGTGAAGTAACCTGATTCCAACAGCATTCCATGGGGAGAGTCACTTCTTAACAGGCCTTGCCAGCAAAGCTTTTGATCCTCCAGCTTTACAGCTGCCCAGAGGCCTCCCTGTTCCTCAGGGGACTGCTTTTCTCTTGTTTCCGAGGGACAGTGCCCACTGGTGTCAGGTGTGACAAGGCTCTTTCCTACTTGGCGTCAACGAGAAGCAGCCCCAGGGCTGGCCGGCCGCCTGCAGCAGGCGTTCCCTCTAATGGGGCTTATTCTGCGCTCAGCCTCATCTTGTGAGATCTTCTGCTGTTTCTCAGTTTAGACCAACAAGTCAAAGCAATATTCTCTTTATTTTCGGGGATGTGTCTTTACAAAAGAGGACTTAAGGGAGGGGGTGAGATTCCAAAGACTCTCCACACTTTGCACTGGTCTTTTGAAAAAAACAAACAAACTATGTCAAATGTATAGGTTGTTCTTATTTTAGTTGCAAAACATGACTCAAATGCATTTCCTTTTATTGTAAGTGTTTTTAAAGAAAAGCTGAGATAGCTGATCATCAGTGAGGTCAAGCAGCTCTTCCAGGGTCATAGCTTTCTTTTTCCCCTCGGTGCCCTTCCACTGGATCTTGTGGCTGACATCCAGCAGTTGGTCGTGAAGCTCTCCCAGTCCACCGCTGCCCGGGGCAGATCCAGAGCTCCTGGATAGCAGCAGCCGGCTGTGAGGTGGGGTGGTGATGCAGCTGCAGAAATTGTTTTGAAACTGCAGTTGCATGGCAGGCAAGCTCTTTCTATTTAGACTGTTGTTTACTGGGTAGTTCAGGGTGAACTGTTAGCTCAGCGAGCCTCTTCCCCACTGCTTCCAAAGCTATCCCGGGCCATTGGGAAACACCCTGGACATTGTTTTAGTTTGTCTCTTCCTTTAAACTTTATGTCTGTCCCTACACCCCCATTGAAAATTAGTGGAATGAATGATCTAAACTGATAATTTATTAGGTCCATGTTTTATTCTCTCATACACAGTGGTTTCCTGGCTGTCTTGTAGCCTGACTTACAAAAGCTCGGTGGTTTGGTGGTAGTGCCTTGAACTAATGTCTCGTCCACCACATACGTTGGGTGCAAGGTACCTACTTGTGCTCTTCTGAGCTCCAAGGAAATAGGTTGATGTATGAATTCTTAGTTATACTTACTATAAAAAGAGTAGAAAGGTTATTGGTGCCCTAATTTGTCCCAAAGACATGTGAGGACACCCCTGTGGCTTTAGGATCCTTTAAAGAAAGCATCAGTGTTCACAGTTAGCATTACTCATCGTTGTAGAAATTTAGGATTGAGAAGGTATCACATCCTACCCATTCCATCCCGGTTCCTAAGGCAGAGCTCCGTAAAGATGGAGCGCCTTTCCTATGATCAAGCAGCTAGTTGGTGCCAAGGCCGGGACTAGAACGCAGGTCTCCAACGTGCCAGTGAATGTACTCTCCTCTACAATGCTGTGGTCCTGTTTGCCCTCTTTGCACCCTCATTTACACCTGTAGCCCTCATGGGCTCATATGTGAGAGGTCCCCTTAGAGATCATTTGTTCTCTTTCGATTCACACTTGAGGACAGGGAACCCAGAGGCCTTAAGTATCTTGCCCCGACTCACAGAGGTTGTAGGTGCTGGAACTGGGACAACAGACTGTTTCCTCTGACTCCCAGCCCAGTGCTCTTTCCAACACCCTGTCTTGCAAGCATGTTTTAACTCAAAATCTATTAAAGATTCCCATGAACTCAGTTCCATATCCTCTCTTGTGAATTTAATTTTTGAAGGACACATAGTTCCTGCGATGATGGCACCTAATATGGGAGGCCGAGGGACACATTGCTCTGCCTCCAGTTCCCTTTGTGAGTCTGTTGACCCATGGCATATCTGGAGGCCTCCGTTTTCTCCTGCACAAAGTGAGAGTAGTGAATTAGACTACTCGGTGACAAAGTCTGCCGTCCTTTTCCAGATGTGTATGTCTCTGTGTTTTGTCCAGTAGAGGGGGGTGTGTGCTCACAGACTAACAGCCCCCGGGCTTCTCCAGGTTGGATTATGGTAGAGACACCTAGTGGGTGTGGTTCACGAGCTGCAAGTCTGGGCGAGGTGCCATATGGAAGGAGCTCGAGGAGGTGGTGGAAGAGTTAAGGGGCTGTGCTGCTAGGAATTAGCAAAGGAAATTGAAGGTATTTCTTGGAAACAGATCACCTAGGCCCCAGAAATTCTTTTTTAGGTTGACACTACTCCAGAAAGAAAGCTAGACTTGGCAGCTGCAGGTTTGGGGGTTCCTGTTGCAGTTTTACCCCCTGTTTTTAGGTGTGGGGAGTGTCCTGGTGTAATATATACATGATATGTGAGTCCCAGTCTAGGGCATCTTTTCCAAATGATGTAAGGTGGCTGCATTAGGAAGAAACACAGTACTTCCTTTTGGCACCTTTTGCACACAGGTAGCGTCTTCACAACTGAAGCCTATGTGCTGAAGTCTGGGAAAGGCCGGCTGATTCTTTCATCTTTAGTTAAGGTGGTAGACCACAGAGTGCCAGGACAGAGTCCCAAGAAAGAAATGAAATCTCAATTTCTCCTGTACAAAGCATGGAAGAGCAGGAAAGGGAGGTCCTGTTATAGTTTTAGCTGGAGAAGCTAAAGCTGTAGAATAATTTTGGAGAAGTGCTGTTTTACTGAAAACACTCAGATGCTCATATTTTGGACTGTCAGAATTGGGACAAACATTTACAGGCAGGAAAGAACGAGAAAGGGAGCGGAAGTTGGGGGTACATGTTTGGGAGTTAGAGAGTTGGCGGTGGAGATGAAGAGAGGAAGAAAAAGAGAAGATGATTTTCTCCTTCTGATCCAGCTATTTCAGGTCGGAACCATCACCCTAGGTCATTTGAGGGCACTCCCTAGGGTCTACATGTCCTCATCCCTGTCCTTTCTTTCTTGTTGAGAGGGTCTAGTTGGGCAAAGGAAATCTTGTGACATGGTACATCTGATCAGTATCTTCTGCCAGGAGCTGAAAGGGCCTCTCTCACATTATTTAAATAACATTTAGTGGCTGGTGGAGGCCTTTCAGTCACTTGAGGCCGAACTACCCCCTCAGGGCATTTATCTAGTAAGAGTTGACTGCATTTTTCCCACTGTTCCATGCTCAGACCTGCCACCCTCACCCATTTCCTGATGGCCTGCCCTCATAACTGCTCAGACAGTTGCTTTGAGGAGCTGGCCTGCAATGACGCCGTCATCTGTCTATAAACTCACACTGGTAGTTTTGTGTCTGTGAAGCATATTTCCTGAGGTAAGCACTTGGCATTGTGTGCTCTGTTCTCCATCTATGAGAAATCATGTGGGATTACAGTCATGTGGTCCTTGCCCCATTGAAGCCTACCTGAAAACGGTGTGGGGCACACCGATGCACTGTGGGCATATCTACTGATGACCAGTTATGATTAGAGGTTTTTCAAAACCTATTTCCATCTTTGACAGATGTGACTTGTTCAGAAAGAGCACCCTATAAGGCAATACAAATAATAACCATTCTTATCCTCATGTTAATGGAGCTCTTCATAATTTGCTGTGCGTTTTCCTCCCCCAACTATGGCAGTCGTCGCAAGTATTGTTTGCTTTATAAAATAAACTGAGGCCTAGAATTTAGGTAATCTCCACAGAAGGACTACAGCTGGTAAGAGAGGAAATCAGAACTCAGATTTAGGTTTTCTCAGTACAAGTATAGCTTGTTAAACTGGTAACATCTTCTTTATATAGGTAGAGCTAATGCTGGTAATTTGATTTTGAAAACTGGAAGAACTACAGCATGGTTGAAAGAACCAAAGAATTTCCTAAGCCTTCTGGGAAAAATAATTCTTTACTCCTACTTAAAAAAATACTTCTTTTGATATGTCATATATAAATAAATAAATAAATATATAATGGACATTATATATGTAATACATATATGTATGCATATACATACATGTATATGCATACATATATAAATTACACATGTACCTATATATGCATATAACTATAGAAAACTTTGGAAATACAGAGTTATTTTAAAAACTAATAAAAACTGTCCAATCTTACAAGTATGAAATAACCACTAATAGTTTGAATTTTTAAAACTACCTACATTAAAAAAATTATAATTATTTTATACTTTATAACAGTATTTTCCTATGCTATTAAATATTCTTGAAATCAATGTTAATATTTGTGTATATTCCCATATTCGCCATAATTTCTACTTCTTTCTTGCATTCTTAGCTTGTGGCGCTATTTGTTATGAGAAACTAGTGCATCACACAAGTTCACCTTAATTTTTGTTTACATTTCTAAATAGTTTCCTAAAACCAATTCCCAGACTTAAGCATTAAAAAAAGTGTATATATGTTTAGTTCTGAGGTACAGACAAAATGCTAGCAGAGCAATAGCATGGAAGGAATGTCTTCTGAGCTCAGGGGGATTGGAATCGAGAACAGGAAGACATTTGGTCAATGGAAGTGGGAAGTTCTGCTCTGCTAGGTCTATGAGAGAACTCTTTTTAGTTCTCAGCTTAGGGACATCGCTTCCTTTACATCCTCACTCACGTACATGCAAAATACAAGATTACACGGTCTTCCATGTGCCCCAGAGTGCTCTGCGCTGCCATTTGATGGCACTCACCATGCCGTATTCTAATTGCCTTTTTGCTTCTCCTGCAAGGCCACAAGCTCCTGAGACCCTGTCTAGGGCCCCTGTCTCATTTACTGTAACATGCCTGCGCTCAGCACAGTGTGTGGCGTATCACAGGAGCTTGTATTAGTCTGGGCTGCCGCAACAAAATACCCCAGACTTGGGGGCTTAAACCACAGACATCTATCTATTTTCTCACAGTTCTGGAGGCCAGGAGTCTATGATCAAGGTGCTGGCAGGGTTGGTGTCCTCCGAGGCCTCTCCCTGTGGCTTGCAGAGGGCTGCCCTCTCGCTGCCTCCTCCCATGGTCATCCCTCTGTGTGCCTGTGCGCCCTGGTGTGTCCCAATCTCTTCTTACAACAACACCACACTGGATTAGGATCCACCCCAACGGCCTCACTCAAATTTAATCACCTCTTCAAAGGCTCTGTCTCCAGATAACAGTCACAGTCTGAGGTACTGGGAGTTAAGGCTTCGACATGTGAATTTTGGGGGAACATAAAGTCAATCTATTACACATTTTTATTGTGAAACATTTGACATGCTCATAGAGGAATGAGAAGGTAATATTTACATTCTGGCATCTTACCTTCTGGATACTAGTCAACTCCTTTCTGGTCAGGTGTACGAATAACAGAGGCAGTCTGGTATTTTACAAAATGTGCCAGACTTGGAGTCAGAACCCTGGGTCTGTATCCTGGCACTGCCAGTTCCCAACTGTGTGACCTTAACCATTGCCAGCGGTAGTCTTCTCATCTGTACAATTGGGGTAATAACACCGACTGCAGTGACGGCTGTGAGCCCATACGAAGTCATGCATATGGGGGTGTCTGGCACAACGCATGCCATGAAGTTGGCGTTGGAAAATGCCAGTGTAATCTTCAATTGAAAAGAATGTTAGAAATAAGAAATATTTCAATTTAACAAAGACAGAGGGCACAGGTACTGACAAAGCCTTGAAAGTTGCCAGGTTTTAAGCAGTGTCTTAGTCATCTCACCATGGTTATTTATACACGCCACTACTCCCGCCTCAGATTTGTTTCAGCTTAGTTAAGATTACTGGTTTACTATCTTTTTTCATTTGAAAAAAAAATACGACAGATTATTTATATTTAAAGCACTTATTTAAAACGTTTAGTTTCTAGATTTCACTAGAGAATTGATTTCAATTCTTGCCCCCAAATTCTGGTAGCTGACCGCAGTGTGGTGTTGCCTATGCTGTTCTCACTGAGAGTTGTGTTACTTGAGCTTTAAAATATGCCTTTACATAAAACCTCACGACGTCTCTGTGTAGTGGCCATGGTAACTTCTGTGAGGCGTCTTATAAGTGGACCTTGAAATGCCCCGGGCGTATAAACTCGCCCCTTAGGAGGCGGAAAGCGTGTCTTCGCTGCTAAGCAGGTGGCAGGCCGTGGAGGCAGGGACAGGGGCTGGCGCCTCTGCAGGGCCCTTCGAGAATCAGGGCCGAGAACCAGAGCTCTTGTTGCTGGTCTCGTCTAAGCAACAGTCATGACCAAAGTTTGAACTTACGAGCTTCTCACCGCCTCCCTCTGAGGATGTTAGAAATCACAGCCTTTGGTCATTCACAAGTCGTCTCACTCTTTTTTTTCCCCAGGGCAAGTTGATTGTTTTCTGTTTCTCCCTCCTCCCTCTGTTAGGCTTCTCCCCTCAGGCCTCCCCACACCCTCCTCTTCCTTCTCCCGCCCGCCTCACTCCCGGTTTCCGTCCCAGTCGCCCTTCCTGCCCTTCCTTCCTGCCTGCTGACCCGGCTCCATGTCTGGGCATCCTGCTGTGACCTGCTTCTCTGTCTCATTCTCTCTCTCCAAACCGCCGTCTCGTGAGCACAGCCACTGTCCCATCCTTGTCGCCCTCCGGGGCGCCCGGGGCTCAGATCTTGGATTTGTGCACCTACTTGTTCACAGACTCTGGCCTCCTCACAAGCATCACTGCTATAAAACCTTCTGGAAACCATCTCCTGGGCTCTGTGCAGCCCACATCTGGAGAGGAGGTCTAACTGCCCCAGTGGGGAGCGTGAGCGCATGATGAGAAGGGGGCTTTGGTTGGAATGGAGCTGGGTTTGATTTGAAAACCCTTTTAATTTCAACTTGTATCCTAGTTGAGTAGCTTTAGGGCACTTGGAGATTCAGCTTCTCTTTTAAAAGGCTCCTGAGTGTTCAAAAATCTTTATTCAGTTTAATGAAGACAGTTACACTTGGATTTCATTTAGGCAATAATGATCTACTTTTATTGCTTTGTTTACAGTTAGATCTGGACTCACTTATCCATTTAACACATCAGTTGTTCTGGTCCATCCCCTGAGACTATGGTTAAGTGGATGGTCCACGTGAGGACAGAATTCGTTGGTTAGAGGGTCCTAGGGTCCAGTTGAGCCCAGAGGAGCATTAACCATGGCATTACTGAAAACTAATGGATATCTGTGGGCGGGTAAGGGTGATCCATCCAACCATCTGATTCATTTTGAGACCACGGTCCCAGAGGAAAACAGTTCCAGCCTGTCCTCCTCTCTGAAAGAATATAACATGTGACATCTTCTTGCCTCTCGTGGCAGGGCTCTGCCTTGTTTGCCTCTCCCCACCCAGCTCCTAATGCTCAGCATGTCTTTTTGCAATATGTATACTGCAGTTTGCCAAACTGCCTCATGTAACCATGCACGTGACCTCTCTGCAGAGTCTGCCAGCCTCGGTTTTTCTTTGTCAGGAAAGCGACTTGGCCTTTAATCAAGACGAAGCATTTACCCCACTTTGCAGTGACACAGCACAGTTCTTCATGGGTATCAGGTTTCCTTCTCCCAGTTTCAGAGCCAGAGGACTTACCAGGAAGGTGGAGCCAGAAGAGTTCAGGTTTCTTGGCCCTGCAAATTGGCAGTCACAGTCATTTGTATTCCTCGCTTTCCCTGGTTTCTGGTCCAACCTGCCTGCAGCCTACATTGCTGGGTCACTGCCTGCCCTTCCTGTCTGCTGAACGGCCTCTCTTCTGGGCGAGTCACCAGGACTTGCAGCTCTCTCTTCTCAGTCCATTTTCTGCCTCTTCCTTTTCTCTCTGACCTACTGCAGAATGAGCAGAAGTGTAAGAACGTTCAGCTAAATCTGTGTGACTTTTCCATTGAGTTTTGGAGGTTCATATATGGTAACACTGAACACACTGAGTAAATAATAAGAATAGCTACAGAGTTGACCTGTCTTGAACCAATACTGGACATCATAGGCACTGACTCTCCACATCCCCTTCTAGCTTTAATCTCACGCTGTGCTTCCCTGCACAGCCTTTGTGCCTCAAGGCTCCACGTTATTCCTGAGAACTCGGTGCTGCTCTGCCCGACCGCCTGCCCACAGTGCCCTTTCCTTCCTCTCCGTCCACCTCTTGGCCCATCCGTGAGGGTGAAGCCCCCAACCTGCCTTCTTCGCAGTGTTACTTCCTTGGCCACGCTACCCATCTCCTCCTCCTGTGTATCTAGAACTCTCTGTAGCTTCACATGGTGCTTAACTACATACCCTATCTCTGATGAGGCTGGATGCTCCTCTTGACCAGGGATAAACTTTTACTCATCCGCTGTGGCAGTCACAGCTGCAAAAGCGTGGCGTTCGCCCAGTGCGGTCTCTTGGGCAAAGCCCTTCCGTCTATGTTGTCTCTTCTAGCTTTCAGAACTGCACTGTGAGATTGGTGTTATTATTATCTCACATATAGATCTTTAGAAACCACTGTCCCAGCTTAGCGTCTTGTTGCAAAGGAGAGCCTTTGACCATGAATTATTAAAAAGATGGTTTTTAGAAAGAAGTTTGGCATTTTTCAATGGGCTATAAATAATCAATCAGTCATTCTTAGGGAGTAAAACAATTAGACATTCATATTAATGTAACACTTCCTTGATAACCTTACATGAAGATAAAGTTTCCATCCAAAACAGCAGGAGCTTTTGTGAACATTTCACTATACAAATTTGGCCATTTAATGGAACCTATTCTTATTTTTTAAAACTAAAATTTAAATATGCAAATTCAAGAACTATTTGTTTGAACACCAAACATTGCTAGCTTGTGAACCTTATTAGATATTTCCTCTAAATCATTATTTACATGTATTGTCCTAGTGTCTTTGTTTTTATAATCCAGGAAAAGTCTAACTTTCTTTGCTTAGAACTAATCTTCAGGGCTGGGTTTTTAAACAAAATTACTTTCCCAGATGATAAGAGGTTACAGTTATTGACAGCTTACTACGTATTAACTCTAAACCCTTCAAGAGTCTTTGAGAAATGTTATTTATTGCCTCCATTTTATGGATGATGAAAATTGGGCTCAGAGAGGTTAACTTTCTTAAATCGACTGCCCACAGCTAGTAAGTGTTGGATCAAGGATTCAAATTCTGCATTCTACTGTATAAACTTATTATATGGCAGCATGCTATTTTAGAAAGAAAGATGATAAAGAGAAACTCAGTCCCCTTAAATATCTCAAAATTCCATGAGAGTGTACAGGTGGGTTTGAGAAAGAGTTTGGTATATTCCAGAGACATAACCTCATCGAATTGCTTTGGTTTCAAAGAAGTTAGAACTTGAGAAGATAAGAGTGGCACATAGTAACTTTAACGTTTGCCCTTGTGACAAGCAGGCCTCCATTTGTTTCTCCTCCCAAGTTAAAAAAAAATTGGGAAATAAAGATTAAGCCAATTTTTGTGCTTTCCCTTCCATCCATCCAGTATTGGATTGATCCTATGCAAGGAACATAAGGAGAAGGATGCACGAGCGCTCTGCTGGCCAGTGTCTGATTTATAGTTATTACTCCCTCTCCCTCCAAATTATGTGGATCAGTTTCTGAAAATAAAGCAACCATTTCACATTCATCTTGTGGAACACAGATGATTAGATTAGACAAACCAGATAAGGTTTAAGCACTGTTTGTATGTGTTGATGGTGAAGACCAAACGCTTTGCTACTCCAGTGATTCTCAAACCTGGCTACACATCAAGGTCACCGGGAGCTTTAAAGAAATCCCTGTGCTCAGTCCCAGGCAGGGAGTGGAGACGGCCCCTGCAGCTGCCTTGAGCCGCGGGGGGGGCTCCCCTGGAAGGGGCAGCATGACGAGGGTGGTGAGATGGACAGAGGTGCCCCTCATTGGTCAGAAGCTATGAGGGGCACAGAGAAACAGCACAGCAGGAAGCTGATCACCTCCGTCTCATTCTATGTATCAGAACGTTTTCACAGTGAGCTTCAGTGTTTTCTACCACATGACATGCGTTTCCCTTTAGCCTGGTAATAGCACCGCACTTTTCCTTTGAGGAGCCACCGCTTACTTTCTTACTTTATGTGGAAAGGATGAGGCCGATCTCCCGGATCTGGAGGCGGTCATGCACCTGGCAATGGGAAGTCACATCGCCTGGCTACATTTTCCACATTATTCTAAGGAGCTTGATTCCTGGGTCTTTTGCTAGAACAGCCAGAGGGCATAATTCTAAAGCTGTAATGACCATCACGACTCCACAAGGGGAAAGCAGAATCAAAAGATGCACAGAGATTCCTTATGTTATTTGAGCACCTATTCCAGCCATGCCTATAACCCTGGACTTTATTCTTATATGAGGTAGTAAGTAACATTTTACTTAAGCCAATAAGTTGGATTTCTGTCACTTGCAACAAAAAGAATTCTAACTAACTCTCCTCATTGGGGCCAAAAGGCCAAATGGAGGAAGCAATATTTTGACATAGCAGTGAGGCATCATGGAAAAAGACATATCTTTTTTGGGTATCTAAATCTGTGTTAAGGCACACATCAAATAGGGACCTCTGTTTGACCATCAACCCTCATCATGTTTCCAGCCCAGATATATTAGACTTAATTTTCCCTCTCTGGGTATTCCTGGGTTTAGGGCTAGCGAGATTCTAAATCTTGTTATTTATCTCTTGAAGAAGTTTTTGATAATTAATATGCTAGGACACTACTTTGGGGAACCACTGACACATACCATGGTCATATACTTTGTGTTATGTATTCACTCAACAGACACATTGAATCAAATCTATATGCTATATAGGTGACCCTTGAACAAGTTTGAACTGTGCAGGACCACTTATACACAGATTTTTTTTCTATAAATATATTGGAAAAATTTTTTTTGAGATTTGTGACATTTGAAAAAAACATTGACATTATTCTAGCTTGCTTTATTATAAGAATACAATATATAACACATATACTATACAAAATATGGATTAATAGACTGTTTATGTTATTGGTAAGGCTTCTGGTCAAGAGTAAAGATTTAGGAAAGTGAAAAAATTTTACAGATTTCCAACTGCACACGAGGTCCATGCTCCTGACTCCTCCATCATTCACCCGCCAGCTGTTTAGTGTTGGGGGGTCTTGCATACCTGGTGAAGGAGTGTTTACCTAATTTCACAGACCATGAAAAGTCATGGTGGACCTTTGAGCAAAGGAGTGATATGGTCCAGCTGTGATTTGGAAAGATAAACCAGATAGAGTGAAGGGTGGCAAAATATTAGAAAAAGGAAGTCAGTTGGTAATGGTTGTAATCAGTGAGAACTCAGACTGGGGCTAGAAAGAAAGGGATGGACATGAAACACATTGTAAAAATAGATCCACACCAGACTTCCGGGAAGATGGCGATGTGAACAGACTGGCAGAAAAATTCCTCCCAACATTATATTTATTCACAAAAACACAGAAAATACAATTATTCCTAAAAGAGATACCAGAATACACAGGAAAGGGCACAGCGTGCAGCTACACCTGAGAGAGGACTCGGCACCCGGCGAGGCGGGTAAGATATGGAGCCCCGACCGGGTGGGACCCGAGCACTCCTCCACCCCAGTGCTCCAGCGGGAAACTACACCTGAGAGAGGACTCGGCACCCGGCGAGGCGGGTAAGATACGGAGCCGCGACCCGGCGGGACCCGAGCGCTCCCTCACCGCAACGCACCGGCGGGAGGAGAGGATTCAGAGCCAGAAGGGAGTGGAAGTCTGCGCCAGGAGCGCCGACACACAGCGCGCGGTGTAGCGGAGATTGGAGAGACAGAGGGCACAGGGTCTCAGCGGGGAATGCGCCAGTTGCCTGCAGCAGGCTCCGGGAAGGAAAAAGAAAGGGAAAAAAAAAGGGAAGAAAAGCGTGCTTTTCTCAGCGGTCTTAAAGAGACAGGAGCCCAGTGGAGGGGCCGGATCTCCGTGTCACATTTAGCCCAACAGGCTGGGAGTCCTGGGGAGCTTTGGACCCCTTAGCTGGTGACTGGGAAAGGGTGGCCGCGCTTAAGACTCCCACAGAGATCAACAGCCTCCCATTCGATCCCACCCCGGCCAGAGCTATAAAGGGCCTTCCAGAGCGGCGTGGCCACGGCTCTGGAACAGTGCCACCTACAGCATTCACACAGAACCCACTCCCGGTGGGCGTGTTTTTTTCTTTCTTTCTTTCTTTTTTTGTTAGGTGTTGCTGCTTTTTCTTTTTCTTTCCTTTCTTTTCCTTTTTCTCTCTCTCTTTTTACTCTTTTTATTTTTAGTAGTATTTAAAAAAAATTTTTTTTCTTCATCTTCTTTTTCTCTCCTTTCTTCTCTTTCCTTTTTAAAGTCATGAAGAGCCCAGCTGACATACGTGACAACTACCAACAACCAACTCTATAGTCATGAGAAGACAGAAGAATATGATACAGACAAGACTTCAGACACACACCCCTGAGAGAGAATCTGAAGGAATGGACATGTACAGTCTTCATGAAAAAGAATTCAGAATAAAAGTCATAGCCATGCTGACGGATCTACAGAAAAATGTGCAAGAGCTGAGGGAGGAAATGAGGAAAGACAAAGCAGAAATGAGACAAGCCATCGACGGGCTTAACAGCAGACTGGATCAGCTTCAAGACACTATCAATGAAATACAAAACAGGGAACAGGAATACAAAGAAGCTGAGGCAGAGAGAGATAAAAGGATCTCTAAGAATGAAAGAATATTAAGAGAACTGTGTGACCAATCGAAACGGAGCAATATTCGCATTATAGGAGTACAGAGGAAGAAGAGAGAGGAAAAGGGATAGAAAGTGTCTTTGAAGAAATAATTGCTGAAAACTTTCCCACACTGGGGAAGGAAATAGCCTCGCAGTCCACGGAAGCCCACAGATCTCCCAACACAAGGGACCCAAGGAAGACAACACCAAGGCACATAATAATTAAGATGGCAAAGATCAAAGACAAGGACAGAGTATTAAAGGCAGCTAGAGAGAGAAAAAAGATCACCTACAAAGGAAAACCCATCAGACTGTCATCAGACTTCTCAACAGAAACCTTACAGGCCAGAAGAGAATGGCATGATATATTTAACGTAATGAAACAGAAGGGCTTTGAACCAAGAATATTGTATCCAGCACGATTATCATTTAAATATGACGGAGGGATTAAACAATTTCAAGACAAAGGAAAGTTGAGAGAGTTTGCCTCTCATAAACCACCACTACAGGATATCTTAAACAGACTGCTCTAGAGGGAAACACCCCGAAGGCTAAAAAGATGTCACCAGAGAAAATAAAATCATAGCAAAGAAAGCAGACCATCCAAACACTACCTAAAGGCAAAGAATAAAACACCTAATATATAAAGAAAGGAGGAGGAAGAGTCGGAAGGGAGAGATAAAGAAACATCAGACGGCGTTCACAATAACTTAACAAGAAAGTTAAATTAGATTCTTAGATAGTAAAGAAGCAACCCTTGAACCTTTGGTAACCACGAATCTAAAGCCAACAATGGCAATAAGTACATATCTATCAATAATCACCCCAAATGTAAACGGAGTGAATGCACCAATCAAAAGACACAGAGTAACAGAGTGGATAAAAAAGCAAGACCCATCTATATGCTGCTTACAAGAGACTCACCTCAAACCCAGAGATATACACAGACTAAAAGTGAAAGGATGGAAAAAGATATTTCATGCAAACAACAAAGAGAAAAAAGCAGGTGTTGCAGTACTTGTATCAGATAAAATAGACTTCAAAACGAAGAAAGTAGCAAGAGATAAAGAAGGACATTACATAATGATAAAGGGGTCAGTCCAACAAGAAGATATAACCATTATAAACATATATGCACCCAACACAGGAGTGTCAGCATATGTGAAACAAATACTAACAGAAGTGACGGACGAAATAGATAGCAATGCAATTATTTTAGGAGACTTTAACACACCACTCACTCCAAAGGATAGATCAACCAGGCAGAGGATAAGTAAAGACACAGAGGCACTGAACAACACACTAGAACAGATGGACCTAACAGATATCTACAGAACTCTGCACCCAAAAGCAGCAGGATACACATTCTTCTCAAGTGCACATGGAACATTTTCCAGAATAGACCACATACTAGGGCACAAAAAAAACCTCAGTAAATTCAAAAATATTGAAATACTACCAACCAATTTCTCACATCACAAAGGTATAAAACTAGAAATAAACTTCAGAAAGAAATCAAAAAGGCTCACAAATATATGGAGACTTAACAACATTCTCCTAATGAATCAATGGGTTAACGACCAAATCAAAACAGAAATCAAAGAATATATGGAGACTAATGACAACAACAACAGAAAGCCACAACTTCTGTGGGACGCAGCGAAGGCAGTCTTAAGAGGAAAGTACATTGCAATTCAGGCCTATTTAAAGAAGGAAGAACATTCCCAAATGAACAGTCTAAAGACACAATTATTGAAATTGGAAAAAGAAGAACAAATGAGGCCCAAAGTCACCAGAAGGAGAGACATAATAAAGGTCAGAGAAGAAATAAATAAAATTGAGAAGAATAAAACAATAGAAAAAATCAATGAAACCAAAAGCTGGTTCTTTGAAAAAATGAACAAAATAGATAAACCCCTAGCCAGACTCATTAAGAGAAAAAGAGAATCCACACACATAAACAGAATCACAAATGAGAAAGGGAAAATAACGACGGACCCCACAGAAATACAAAGAATTATAAGAGAATATTACGAGCATCTATATGCTAACAAGCTCCAAAACCTAGAAGAAATGGACAACTTCTTAGAAAAATACAGCCTTCCAAGACTCACCAAGCAGGAAACAGAAAAACTAAACAGATCAACCACCAGCAACGAAATGGAATCGGTAATCAAAAAACTACCCAAGAACAAAACCCCCGGACCTAATGGATTCACCTCTGAATTCTACCAGACATATAGAGAAGAAATAACACCCATTCTCCTTAAAGTTTTCCAAAAAATAGAAAAGGAGGGAATACTTCCAAACTCTTTCTATGAAGTCAGCATCACTCTAATACCAAAACCGGGCAAAGACCTCACTAAAAAAGAAAATTACAGACCAATATCCCTGATGAACGTAGATGCAAAAATACTAAACAAGATATTAGCAAACCGAATTCAAAAATACATCAAGAGGATCATACACCATGATCAAGTGGGATTCATCCCAGGGATGCAAGAATGGTACAACGTTCGAAAATCCATTAACATCATCCATCACATCAATAAAAAGGAGAACAAAAACCACATGATCATCTCCATAGATGCTGAAAAAGCATTTGACAAAATTCAGCATCCATTCATGATTAAAACTCTCAACAGAATGGGTATAGACAGCAAGTACCTCAACATCATAAAGGCTATATATGACAAACCCACAGCTAACATCATACTTAATAGCGAAAAGCTGAAAGCTTTTCATCTAAGATCGGGAACAAGACAGGGATGCCCACTCTCTCCACTGTTATTCAACATAGTACTAGTGGTCCTAGCCACGGCAATCAGACAAAACAAAGACATACAAGGCATCCAGATTGGTAAAGAAGAAGTCAAATTGTCACTATTTGCAGATGACATCATACTGTACATAAAAAACCCTAAAGACTCCACTCCAAAACTACTAGAACTAATATCTGAATTCAGCAAAGTTGCAGGATTTAAAATTAACACACAGAAATCTGTTGCTTTCCTATACACTAATGACGAACTAACAGAAAGAGAAATCAGAAAAACAATTCCATTCACAGTTGCATCAAAAAGAATAAAATACCTAGGAATAAACCTAACGAAGGAAGTGAAGGACCTGTACTCTGAAAACTACAAGACACTCCTAGGAGAAATTAAGGAAGACACTAACGAATGGAAATGCATCCCATGCTCCTGGCTAGGAAGAATAAATATTGTCAAAATGGCTATACTACCTAAAGCAATCTACAGATTCAACGCAATCCCTATCAAACTACCAACAGCTTTCTTCAATGAACTGGTACAAATAATTTTAAAATTCATATGGAATGACAAAAGACCCCGAATAGCCAAAGCAATCCTGAGAAGGAGGAATCAAACGGGGAATTATGCTCCCTGACTTCAAGCTCTACTACAAAGCCACAGTAATCAAGACAATTTGGTACTGGCACAAAAACAGACCCACAGACCAGTAGAACAGAATAGAAAATCCAAACATTAACCCAAACACCTACAGTCAATTAATATTTGATAAAGGAGCCTGGGATATACAATGGGAAGATGACAGCCTCTTCAGCAGCTGGTGTTGGAAATACTGGACAGCTACATGTAAGAGAATGAAACTGGACTACTATCTAACCCCATACACAAAGGTAAACTCAAGGTGGATCAAAGACCTGAATGTAAGTCATGAAACCACAAAACTCTTAGAAAAAAACATAGGCAAAATTCTCTTGGACATAAACATGAGCGACTTCTTCATGAACATATCCCCCCGGGCAAAGGAAACAAAAGCAAAAATGAACAAATGGGGCTATATCAAGTTGAAAAGCTTCTGTACAGCAAAGGACACCATCAGTAGAACAAAAAGACATCCTACAATATGGGAAAATATATTCATAAATGATGTGTCTGATAAGGGGTTGACATCCAAAATATACAAAGAACTCATGCACCTTAACAAACAAAAAGCAAATAATCCAATTAAGAAATGGGCACAGGACATGAATAGACACTTCTCTAAAGAAGAAATTCAGATGGCCAATAGGCACATAAAAAGATGCTCCACATTGCTAATCATCAGAGAAATGCAAATTAAAACCACAATGAGATATCACTTCACACCAGTGAGGATGGCCAACATCCAAAACACAAACAACAACAAATGTTGGCGAGGATGTGGAGAAAAGGGAACCCTCCTACACTGCTGGTGGGAATGCAAATTAGTTCAACCATTGTGGAAAGCAGTATGGAGGTTCCTCAAAAAACTCAAAATAGAAATACCATTTGACCCAGGAATCCCACTCCTAGGAATTTTCCCTAAGAACGCAGCAGCCCAGTTTCAAAAAGACAGATGCATCCCTATGTTTATTGCAGCACTAATTACAATAGCCAAGAAATGGAAGCAACCTAAGTGTCCATCAGTAGATGAATGGATTAAGAAGATGTGGTACATATACACAATGGAATATTATTCAGCCGTAAGAAGAAAACAAATCCTACCATTTGCAACAACATGGATGGAGCTAGAGGGTATTATGCTCAGTGAAATAAGCCAAGCCGAAAAAGACAAGTATTAAATGATTTCACTCATATGTGAAGTATAAGAACAAAGAAAAAAACTGAAGGAACAAAACAGCAGCAGAGTCATAGAACCCAAGAATGGACTCAGAGTTACCAAAGGGAAAGGGACTGGGGAAGAAGGGCGGGAAGGGAGGGATAAGAGGGTAAACGGGGCATTACGATTAGCAGACATAAGGTGGGGGTGCACGGGGGGGACTGTACACTCAGAGAAGACAAGTAGTGATTCTCATCTCACTACGCTGATGGACAGTGACTGTAATAGGGTTGGTGGGGGGGACCTGATGAAGGGGGTAGTTTAATCACCATAATATTACTCATGTTATTGTAGGTTAATGATACCAAAATAAATTGTTTAAAAAAAAATAGATCCACAAATCTTAACAATCCAGCCCTGCAATAAAAGGGAGATGGTTTGAGCTTTAGTTGTAAGGCTGTGGAGAATGCTGCAAAGCCATTTAGTTGTGTGAATATCGGTAGATTATTTAACTTCTCTTGGCCTGTCTTTTCACTTGTAAGTGACATTAATAGTAATTACTTATAGGGTGTTTTGAACAATGCCTGTGAAGCATTTAGCTCAATGTCTGACACATAGTACTTGCTCAATAAATGTTAGCTTCCTTTACTAAGATTGTATAGCCTGTACTGTGCCAATCTTCTACCATGTCTACACAGAAGAAATGATAAGTGGTTTCCTCTTCTTTTAGATTATGTAGCAAGATCGTGGCAGCAGTTGGAAGAAAGACCTTAATTCTCAGCTTTTTGGAGGGGCATACTTGGAGTAGGACAGGTCATTGTGGGTCAATTCAGCATTCATGGGTCTGACACAGACATTAAGGTTTCTTTCTTTCACATTGTATCTGTTGTCAGTTGTTGTTAGATTTGAATATTGCTGGATTATTGAGTGGAACTATTTAGAAGAAAATGTCATGATACTGACCTGGTTGTTTATCCTGTTGTGTTTTGTACAGTCAGAACACCGAGAATGCGTGGACGAAATTTACTGTGGGACAAGCATTGAAGGAGTAACCTAATGTGCATAGTCTAAGACTGATACTAACTTGATAAAACCTATTCTAGATGGCATGACCTTCCTACTATGACATGTACTTCTGGGGAGAAAACTGTTAATAAGTGACTGGATTAAAAAAAGTTCTTTCTTCTTGTTTATTTGAACTTAGAGAAAATAATAATATTTTAAGAAGGTATAGGAACAAACAGAACTGGAATATAGGAATAAAGAAGGCTTCTCAGTTTATTCACTTTCTCAGTGAGGGGAGCTAAGGGTTCTGAAAATCTTTCAGGCTTCACATAATCAAGAACATTGCACTTCATTCTGCTGACAAGGCAGTTTCGCTGTTACTGTTTCTCTGTAGCCTTAGCTATAAAAACTTTTAGGAATCCTTTCTTGCACTTCTGGAACATTATTCTTTATTTGCCTATTTTCTTTGTCTCTGGCAAATATACAATCAGCTATTTGAAAGCAGGGACTGTGTCTTATTCACAGTGTTTATTGGCAGTGCGTGTTTAGTAAGTGAACAAATGAATGAGTGAATAGGGAAAACAATGACAGTGATGTAGGTACATTCTAGGTTTTTCTTGTTGTGACTCTAGGTCTGTTGCTTTCTTTTCCTTCTTCAGTTTTTAAAATAGAAAAGGAGTGCTTGTCAACTCCGCTTTATTGGGAAATAAGATAACAGACACAAGATATCCATGTGGAAATGAAAGTGTTAGTAGGGCAAATTCCACTTGAAATAGGGGATTAAAGCACTCCCTTTGGGCTCTCAGTCTGTAGACAGTCCCAAGCGTTGTAAATGATACTGGCATCGAATTGAATATGATGCCGAGTCACCCATGTGGTCTGAGGGAGCAGAGGCGTAAAGTAATCAGCCATTATGCTACTTGAACTCAGACTTAGGTATATGGTCTGTCTTACTTGTAGAATACTTTTTGTTCCCAAACATGGGACCTACCATTCTGTCTAACGGTAAAAATCCAGGATTTAATTTTTTTATTGAACTAAGGCCCTGGAGAAGGCAGGCTGTGAGACGGGAGATTGTAAATATTGTTTTCTTATGACATCATCTAGCTGTCTTTCCATCTGTCTCGTGTAAAATACTTTCCCGTTCACATTTTTGGGTCATCTGTGTAAAGGCAGGGTAATATACTGCATTTAAAGCCAAAATCTCTGTCAAGCAGTAATGAGAAGAAAGGGGGGATTGATCTTCCATTCGAGGCTGCAGACTCACCATAGCATCAGTGGCTTGGTGTATAGAGCAACACGTGTATTTTCATAAGCAAGAATTCTAGGCCCTGTAAAGAATGGGAAGTACATCCAAAAGAAATATTTAAAAAAACACATAAGGTTAAACATACAATGTTTACTGCAATTCATAAGACAGAAAAAGAAAGGAAATACTCAAATGTCCTGTTAATGGGGATTGGGTCAAATAAATTTTTGTATAATCTTGTACATATATCCATGAAAATGGATATGTAGTCACTTAAAACAATGGTGTAGATATGTGTGAAATAATAAAGAACGTTGACCAAGGAATACTGGAAAATGAAAAAACAGCCAAAACAGGCTGCAGAATATTAAGTCTGGTATCAATCCCTGTGTGTGTTCATACATCCCCATGTATAACAACTGGGGATGACAACATGAGATTTTTTTTCACTTTTGCACCATACAGTTCCTATTGTTTGAATATCTCATAGTGAACACTCACAGGATGGCCAATATTGGAAACCTCTTTCCTCCCAACGCATGGAAAAGGTGCCCTGGCTATGTTTCTATATAGACAGTGTGGGCACCATCTCAGTGGCCTGACCCATTGATGGGAAAGATGGTGGTGGCCCTTGGAAAGGGTAAGGAGAGGAATAAAATGATTGGAGTTAGCACAGATAATTTTTATTTGCCTCATTTTTATGTTCTTTAAAGCCTTAGAACAAAACAACAGATTCTTCATTAGAACTGAAAACTAATTCTCATATCAACATGAAGCTCTCTGTCAGTTAGGTATGTGTTTGGAAAGGTTGGAGTCCTCAGTAAAATTTGTGACCTCAAATTGAGTCATTTAATTGCTAATCCATCAGTTTCCCCACCTGTTAAAACTGGTCATAATAATCCTTACCGTTGCATTCCTGAAAGGAAGGTTATAGAGCTTAATAAGATTGTGTTAGCAAACTACTTTGAGCTCTTTAGATAAAAGATGCAATATAAACACAAAGTCTCATTAAGATACTTATACAGTGATTTATTTTTCATGGGGGCAGGGACGAAGTTGGGCTTTCAAAACATGAAAACAAAATCCCTAACATATTTTGAAGACGATAATAGAATTATTAGTTTTTAGAATAGGACTTAATTTGGAGAGATGGTTCAAAAATTTTGTAAAAATTAAAAATAATTTAAGTTTCTGTATTTAACTGAAGACATCTTTTGACAGGCAAAGTGGTCAGTCACTTGTATTCCCTGAAAGAGGAAGAAAATAAGAAGGTCTTCAAGAATATTGTTGGTTTTTTAAGAAGTTTTATCCCTAAGATGACTGTAACAAGTGGTGAAACTTGTCTGGGCCCCTATGTGCATGGAAGGGTGACTCATTAACGTTGGGCAGAGCCTCTTCCTGGGCGGCACTGTACTGTTTGCTCCTACGGTGGAGCAGCGGAAGTGCATCCTCTACACGTTCCTTCTTCTCAGGCTGTCCTAAGAACCCATCGTGTCTGCTGCAGGCTCCCCGCCCTTTGGCACCATGGGCACGTGCTACCACTCTAATGCAAGGCAGTCGATTTCAGTTCCCAAGATCTGGAGGTGCCTGCACAGGAGGTCAGTGACCCCAGAGGAAGGTGAGCTTAAAAGCAGACGTGCATGCTCTTGACTGCAGATGGGGAAAGAAAAGTTTTCATTTAAAGAGGAGGTATCTATTCAGATGATCAGAATTGACATTCCTCTCTATTTTATAAGTGCTGTTAATCTGCTCATTTTTACAGACTGAACTATGAAAGGAGAGCTCTTGGCAGGAGGTCATCGGCACACAGCAGGCTGGCTCAGGGGTCCTTCACTTGTCAGCTGCAGGGCTGCTGACCTCAAATTCTAAAGATTGCACCATCTGAATGTTAATATATCTATTCACTTATGTTGGGCCAGAACTCAGGATTAGTGTGTGTGTGTGTTTATTTTTGCAAAGAAAGGCTTAGGAATATTATCCATCTAGAGAGATTATTTCAGTCTAAGAACTTTGAGAGTCAATGCGACTAGTTGTATTTTTTTAAATATGAAGATTTTATATAGTTCTTTAAAGACATGTTGCTGTAATAAAATGCTATATCAATATCAGAAAATATTAATTCATATTACTTAGTCAAAGTATATGAAAACATTTTGTATCAAATCTTAATATGGATATTGTTTAAATAATACTCTGCATTTAATGTCTAATGCGGACATTATTAGGATTTGAAAGGAAGAGATTTTCTGATTTTTTCTTTTCTGTATGATCTGTTCTTAATTCCTGTTAAGTTTTTGTGATAGTGAGGTTAATATTTTCCACTTTATATTCACATTAGAGAAATGACCTAGGAAAAATAAGTTATGTAAAACAAATTAATTTTAGCCTTAAGGGAGGCATTGACATTTTTACTCTCAGGAATTTCTCCCTATTTGCTGGTGCTTATTTGAAATCATAATCTCTGTTTTTCTGGTTTTTTCTAATCTTTTAGATGAACTTCTTAGTATGCCGTTGAGCCTCACCGTGTTTGGAGAGGGGACCATCAACAGTCCCACATATTAAAACTATGGGTATTAAACTATGAGGAAAGTCATTAATAAAGCAAATGAGAAAATTCCTTAGTTATAATTGCTTAGTGGGAACTAGTAATTAAAACAGACAAAACTAAAGTTTCCCATGGAGGACATTAGGCAATGAGTCAAATAAAATTAAGTTTGCAAGCTATGTTTTGGGATTTATAAACATTTCTTAAAGAGATATACATACACATGTATTCATATTGCTCAAAATTAATATGATTTCATCTTATGACAAAATCAGAATCAGAAAAAGTCTGTCAAAATTTACAACACATTGTATCATTATTTTGACTTGGGAAAACAAAAATTCTCTTTCTGGGAACACGAAGGAGAGGTCCCCTTGCTGTGGCCATCCCATCTCCAGTGACGTGGCCCAGACGAGGACAGGCATTTGAGTGCCGGGCGAACCCACATTCTGTTCCTGGTTCCGACACTGACTTGCTGTATGGCCCTGAGTATGTCTTACGACCATTGTTCTCTTTAGCAGTTCTTCCTTTAAGAAGATCAAGTATGTTCTTTCTATCTCACCAAAATGGTGTAAAAATGCTGTTTACAATATGGAAACTGTCTCTGGTAGCTGTAGGTGAAGCACCTATCAGAAATTAGTGTTGTTTACTTATCAGATTCATGGCAAAATATTGACTGACTTTAATTTCTTATTCTATGTATCTATGAATTCTCATCTCTGAAGTGAACTCAATATAATTATTGAGGTGCAAAGAACAAACATTAAGCTCAATCCATAGTTGAGTTTTTCCAACAGCGATGGTCAAGGTTAAATAATTTGTTTCAGGGAAAATCTGATCAATAGCATCTCCTAGTTAAATAAAAATACTCCAAGAAATGAACCCCTCTTGTAAATCTCATAGCCCCTATATTTCTCAAAATGCCAGGAATCAAAATATAGTTTTGGTTCTATAACCTCCAGATTTTAAATGACTCTTCAATAGATTCAGGATTTCTGCATTGTCTTCTTCATGGCAGGAAATTACAAATGCTTTTGTTGTTATTGCCAGAATCTGAGGGCGTAGAGCTGCCAGCATTGGCACCTGGATTTGTTTTCTTTCTCTTTCTTTTGGAGTGGGGGTGGGGAGCTGGCGAGTGCTGGTGGAGGGGAATAAATCCTTTGCCAACACTCTGTGGCTACATTGGTGTTTCCTGTATTAATCATCCAGATAGTCCACCAGTAAAGACCTGTTCCCTTTAACTACAAGAATATTCCCCAAATTAGATCTTCTATTTCTCTTTTATATTAGATCTTTTATAGTGATTATGCTACACTTACCCTCCCTCTCAATATAGAAATGGTATGCATGGATCTGAAACTAACTTATATTCAAATAGAATATTTCTAAATCCCTGCAGGATCGTCCATTAGCTCACCTTAAAGGTGGGTCATTGACGTCAGTGCCATATTTCATTGGTTGTGGTAGTAAATGTAATAGTAGTCGTATTGGCGATAATAAAAGTGTTAACGACCATTTATTGAGTGCTATAGAAAGTACCTTAAATCTCTGATTTTACTAATCTTTCTTTACTAATGACCCCAACCATATTTATTTAGATACGGGAGTTTTGAGCTCAAATACTTAGGAGAAAACACGTTAATATCGCATTATCTGGCAACTCATTACCAGTAACATATTGCAAAGTGAAACAGCTTGGAAAAGAAGATGGAGGGAAAGGGGAGTGAGGGAGGGAAGATAAAGAAAAAGCATTAGGTACTTTAAATCTTTCATTGCGTTCAATCTCACAAAACTCTTGGGGGATCTCTGTCATCTCCATTTTACAGATGAAGAACTTGCCCACATGGATGGATAGAAACCTTTCTGATCCCAGGCATATACTTTTCTCACTGTTCTGTATTTTTCATGAAAAAATGTTCAGACCTGGTATTATTTGTCTTTGCAGCTTATCATCATGTTTGGGCATCAATACAAATTCCTCTTCTACAACTGCTTCATTTCGGGCAGTTCTGCTGGGAAAGGTTGGATGGAGCTCCAAATGGGCAGAAGTAATTTACTTGTGAGAGGTTGAATGCGCATGGAGATTTCTCTAAGTGTTGCCCTTGGGTGAAGCAATAATGTAAGCCAAGAGTACTTTAGAATAGCTCGGGGGGTTTTCCCAACCAGACGTAAAGGAAAGTAGAAAATTAGGCTTCCTAGTCTAGACCTAAGATAATGCAGGTATCCATTTTTTTCCTCCATTAAATGGGGGTTCAAGTGACTAGAGCTAAGGAAGATCATGGGACTAAGCAAACACCAGGGACATAGCTAAAATTTGGGAGCCCTTTTTTATTAGGGTGAGAGACTACAATCCCCATCAACCCTAAGAAAACTCTTAACACAGCCCAGAGCCACCTGCGAAACTTACCATTCTTGCCAGCAGGCATGTGAAAGACTCTAGTTGAAATGAATAGCAGTGCAAATGGTCTGTTGGTAGAGGGCCATTGTAACATGAGCCTAAGGTCTGTAACAACACCTGACCACAGAGCTCGGAGTTAAGCCGTGAGGCAGAAAGGGAACTCCTAAGTGACAACTAAAAACATGGCCAGAAGCAGCAATATGGGATCTGAGAATAGATTGAGGGATTTGAGAGGCAGGGAAGGACAGGAAGAAGAACAGGTCCAGAGGGAGCGGCTGAGCAGTCCTAGACAATTACTTCGTGCTGGGGCTCTTCACAGCTGCATTTCAGGTGCTCAGTGTGCTGTGGCTGGTGGGAGAACCATTTGCGTTTAAAAGGCAGGGGTGGTGAGGGGGGGCTGGCAGGACCTCAAGTCTCTGATAAAATAATTTCATGTCTTGAGGATGAAATCCTTAGCAAGGGTGTACACAAGGCCTTAGTCACCTGGCCCTTGCTTGTCTCTTCCATAAGCAGCCCGCATCACAGGCGTATCTAAACATGTGCCATCTCCTGAGCGCACATTCTTTTGTGTGTACATGTCCCTTCTGACTTGTAAAGTTAAATTGTTCCTTCTTCAAGTATCCAGTATTATTTCTCCTGAGAACTATCCAATCCTTGAACCTCCTCTTCCATCACCGCTCCCCTTGGGACTGCCTGAGGGTACCTCTACTCTTTATTCCCTTGGTAATAGCCTTTCAACACTTTTATTCTGAGAGTTTCTTTTCTTGTTCAGTTTTCCCTGCGTGATGCTGTACTCACTCCTTGAGGCAAGGCCTGTCTTAGTTATCTGCGTATTACATGATTTAGTGCCTGGCCTAGTAGATGCTTAATCAGTATTTTGACTGAAGGATAAATGAAGTTTTGATAACCATGTGAATACTACTTATTAAATCAATACACTGATCATGCAGTAAATTAAAGATGAGCACAGGTCACATACCCTACAAGGTATGTTC
This sequence comes from Phataginus tricuspis, assembly GCA_029783875.1. NCBI lineage: Eukaryota > Metazoa > Chordata > Mammalia > Pholidota > Manidae > Phataginus > Phataginus tricuspis. Next base: position 22,227,885 of record JAQQAC010003584.1, on the reverse strand, counting down.
AGTAACCGAAGCCCTAACTTTTCAGTGGCCGGTTGAGCAGTAATCCAGATGTTTATATATATTCAGTCAAACACAGGCTAAATAAGAGAGGAAAAAAGAGAATTTCCAGAAGTCAAAAATCTCACATTTATCACCTAAAAAAGGGTCATTTTAATTTTAGTATTTTATGGGCATTTGGCGTGTGCATTCATCCATTCAGGTGATGAGAAATACAGACTTCATAGTCCAGGTAAGGCATTGCAGCAGCCGTTACAGGAGCATTGATGTCATGTGGCGGGGAAAGAAATCTTTGGGCATGGGCATGAGACAAGGAGAAACTCATGTTTGCGTGTGGTCTTGTGATACGCACAGACAAGCAGCTGGATGAATCAGATGGCTGAACTAGCAATGACTTGTTCCAGAAAAGGAACAGATGTGACAGAGGCGGGCTTCTAGGAATCCGATGACCACATATTACATGTTCAACTCTTCTCTGAAAATTTCTTAGAAAACATTCAGGTTTTCATGATTTCTGTATATTTACGTTTAGGTCTAAATGTTCAGAAAGCCAGAGGCTGATAAGGAAGAATTCTGAAATGTCCTAAATTAAGTGATATAAGGGCCAGAGAATGAGGGAGAGAGACAAGGGAAGGTCATCGGTCAATAGCCAAGGGCCATAGCTAACCAGAAACTCCACATTCTTGGATGAAGTCATTTCAACAATCCAAGAAGGTTTCCAGAGCCACGGCGTCCCCTTTGTGTGTGACCATCATCAACAACCAATCCACGAGCCTTTTCTGTGGACCGACCACCTATCCTGGAACTTCCCCTGCCTCACGTTAGACCACCTTCCTTATCTGTAGCCGATGGGAATTCAAAGAACTTGCTTTCCTTGAGACCCCTCATAAACGTGCCCTGGTCCTTGAGTCTGGCAGACAAGCTGTTTCTGTGAACTGGCCGTGCTGCTGGGGAAGCAGGAACTTCCTGTCCCCGGACTCAGTCCTTATCTGGCTGCATCTGCAAAGGCTCAGTAAGCCTCGTAGTTCAGAGAGCTCTCAGGCCATAGAGTTTTAGATTTGTCAAGGCCACTGGTTTCTTCTTACATCACTGCCTTAAAGTCAGGCACTTAGGGTGCTTTGCTTAGCGTCCTGGGCCGCTTGATCCTTCCTCCTTGGACACGCAGGGGCTTGAAGAAGTAATAACCCCACAGGCCTGGACTGGGAAGAGGCTGTGGAGTCTGCTGCTCACACTTGCAGAGTATGGAGACAAAGGGCAGGGAAACCAGGTTGACCTTCCCAGAGGTATTCGAAGAGCAGGGAGGGAGGAAAGGGGTAGGAAACAAGTTCAGACCATCCATAGAGAACTGACAAGGGAGGAGCTTGACTTGGCCTTGGGGGTTGGGTGGGAGGGGCAGAGCCTGGAGCAGTTCCTGAGCTTAGGGGTAGGCAGGTGGCTGTTTATCTGCTTTCCCAAGCTTGTGGGTGAAAGCATAATGCGCATAATTAAAGGGAGAGAAGAAACAGTTTCCAGTCATGATTTTATTATTAAAGAAGGCCCTGACTGGAAGTATGGTGGTACCTCGGGGCCCTGAATGAACTATAAGAACCTGATCTGGAAGGATTCAGGGCTTGAGGAACTGACCTGGCCCTTGAACTGGCGCAGAGGTGGAGTGCCAGAAATCCAGTATGCACTGTTCAGAGTGATGTGTTAACTGGCATTTGACTGTGGCTGGTGTTATTATCCAAGGGGCTCCTGTCCACTAGAGGAGAGTAGAAGCAGAAGGTAGGCAGTGGTACTATTTAAATCGGGGTGTGGAGGAAGGTGCTGCACTGCACTGACACAGGATTATTCTGTCTTCTGAGGAGCCAGGGCCAGGTATTGACTGGAGTATAACAACAATTATTGTGTGTAGAGACACTAGAGTGAAATCCACTGAAATATGTCATAGTCATCCCTGAACATGGGGGCTATGGCCAGCTGTTTTTCCTTCTACTCGTAGATATTTTCTAAATATACAGTATAAGCAAATTCTACTTTAATAATGAAGAATAAAACAATACCTTTTACACAGGGTAAATTGGAGGGATCTTAAAACAAATGTCACTGGCTTCACAGTTTTGTTTCGTTTTCATTTACTACTAATTGAGAGGATACGATGCTTGTATAGGTCAAAACCAGAGATGTTTCAAAGTTTAAAAGGGACCTAAGTCACAAATACATGGAAATTTTCATTTTGTTTAACTCCTACGTGGAAGTTAATTGAATCCATGTCAAAGGGCCAGTTGTCCTTTGGGGAAGAGTCTGTCAGAACTTAGGTAAGCAATCCATTAGCAAATGATCACCCAGCACACGGGTCAGGCTTTGGGGGTGAGGCACCCAGGTTATACCAGTGAATCAGACATTTGAAACATAATGTATTTAGAGGTACATATGCCTTGGGAATGTGAAACACTTTGATTTTACTTTACTTATAAGAATATTGTTCCCTCGTCCCCTGTACACTCTGAGGCATTGTGGGGAAAAAAAAGACGTGCTCTCTGTTGTCAATATGCCTAAGAGCAAAGGTTCAATTAGCATCTCTTTACCTTTAATTCATTCCTTGGACACCCACATTGCTGAGGGCAGCTGTAATGTGGAGGCTAAACCTTTCTGACAATGTAAACACAGTTGCTATAGCCCTCGAGATTTGTACACCCCTGCTCTGAATTTCTTGACTTCTTCAAGCATCATCTCCTAACAAACCACATTCACAGCATCCATACATACACTCCTATGACTTAAGTATTAGTTATTATGCTATTAACTTTCAGGTGTGAGTTCTAGGAGAACAAGGACAGTATCTTAAATTTCTGTTGATTGAGCAGCAATGACTGTCATCATGTGTTGATGATACTGGGAAAACAAATATACCAGATGCACAGGTGGAACACGTGCCGGGCACTTAATGAACTCGTTTTTATAACCACCTTGTTGCCTCTAATGTCATCAAAGTGTTTTTTGTGATAGAGTTTAAATTAAATACTGGTGCCTGAAGTTCTTCCCCACACATACCCAAGGGTAGTGTTCTTTCATTAGGTGTCTTCAGGAAATCTTTTATTATATGCTAGTGCTTACTCCTGGTTTAATGGAGTAATAACAATTTCAATTTTTTTAATTAAAAGAACTGTAGAAGAAAACAACCACAGAAAACAAAAGACAACAATAAAAATAATCCAACCACTTCAACTCTTTTCATAGAGATGAGTATTTTAAATGGCTAAGGTTATTTTATATACTTCCATAGCTACCAAAGATTATTTCAAACTCTTTATATTTCTATATGATCTTATTTATAATTTTATTGGATGATGACATTTTCTCATATAGATGAACCATAATGTTAATGCATTGTTAGATATTTAAGTTGTTTCTAAGTTGAAACTAATAAAAAGTACTGTGGTTAATACCATAATTCACATAGCTTTTCGTTTCCATTAAATGATTTCTTTAAAGTAAATTTGTAGAAATATAAGTAGTAAAAGATGTGAATATTTGTTAGTGTTACAGTTCTTTCCAAATAATCACACTAATATATAAAATTACCAATTCATATAAAATGGTAACTTACAGGGTCTTTAAAATAAAATATATCCATTAAAAAAATTGAAATATAATTGATATACAATATTATATTGGTTTCAGGTGTAAAACATAGCGATTTGACAATTATATACATCACCAAATGCTCATCATAGCTATAGTCACCGTCTGTTATCATACAAAGACATAACAATATTATTGGCTATATTCCCTGTGTTGTGCTTACATCTTTGTGACTAATTTATTTTATAATTGGAATTTAGTACCTCTGTATGTTCTTCATCTATTTCGCCCTCCCCCCACCCTCTCCTCTATAGCAATCACCAGTACGTTCCTGTTTATGAGTCTATTTCTGTTTATTTTTTTGTTTTGTGTTTTAGATTTCACAAAGAAGTGAAATCATATAGTATCTGTCATTCTCTGACTTATTTCACTGAGCATAATACCCTCTAGGTCCATCCATGGTGTTGCAAATGGCAAGATTTCATTCTTTTTAAGGCTGAGTAATATTCCATTGTATATATGTACCACATCTTCTTTATCCACTCATCTATAAGTGGAATTTTGTTGCTTCTGTATCTTGGCTATTGTAAATAATGCTGTGATAAACATAAGAGTGCATGTATCTTTTCAAATTGGTGATTGTGTTTTCTTTGGGTAAGTTCCCAGAAGTGAAATTACTGGGTCATAATAGTATTTCTATTTTCAGTTTTTTGAGAAACCTCCTTACTGCTTTCCTTAGTGGCTGCGCCAATTCACTTCTCGCACTGTCTAACGTTAAAATGAAAAAGATGAGCAAAGAGACCCCCAGGTGAGAGCTGTGGGTACCTTGTTATTTGGGGCATGTGACAGAATAATCTCCTTCAGAAGGTGATCCACCTATTCTGTTAGTGTAGAATTTTACTTTTTTTTTATTACAAAAGTATTCTGTGACCCTTATAGAAAAAGCAAGATTTATAAAGATGGAAAAGAGTTCTTCCATCATAATAATGACCTATAAAAACTGTTAAATTTACATTTCCAGTTTTTTTTACTATGCTTACATAAAATGTCTATTCTTGATACATAATTTTTTTGGCTTAACATGTTATATACCTTTTCCCATATTCTCACACATTTCATAAATACTGTTTTAATTATAGTGAGCTATCCTGTACAGAAAATGGGGCATCCACTTATTATCATTCACCTAATTTTGCACATTTGCTTTGTTTATAATTTTTCAGTGTTTTTAATAATGTAACAAACATTTTTGCATGGGATATTTGCATTTTAAAAACTTTCCTTAAAGTGAATTCTTAGGAGAAGAATTACAGTGTTAAAATATGATTATCTTCACTTTAATATATGTTATCAAATTGTTCCTCCAGATTTTATCCAGTATACTCCCATCAGCAGAGTATTTATACACTTATTTCATTTTTTTATTCAACAAATATTTCATGGGAATTTTCCATGTCAGTGCTGGTAATCAACATGATAAGCACTGTTCTGCTTTTTTAGAGAGGAGGAACAATTTTACTGCTCTGTTACCAACCTTGTATACTTTCAGGGTTTTATCTTTCTACTTTGATGGGCGAATGTTGTATTTTACTGCTCTTTTGACTTGCACTTCTTTCATTACTAGAGATAATGAACATTTCTCCATACTCCTTGGTCATTTATCTTATTTGCCCTTTGCCCATTAGTCCATTAAAGTCTTAGAAAAATATATGGAAACTATCATGGATTTGTATGTTGTCCTTTCGCAGGGACCTCACAAATCTCTTTTACATGTCAGAGTAGTGTAAAGACATTCGTTAATTTAATAAAATGTTATAGTATGTTTGCTACTAAACCAAGTTCCCATCTTCATCACGAGTCTTGAAGCATGCTCTAGGCTGAGTTCAAATCATTTCCTCTTTGACTCTGGGGTAAGAAATGGGTCATAAATGGTAGGAAAGTTAGGACAAGTTTGCTAGTTGTTTGTTTTCTTCTTGGGCCGGTTGTTAGTTTGAGGCTGTATCCAGTATTAGACTGGACAACTCGCTGTTTTGGGAACTGATTGATTGTCTGAAGGATTCATGTTGGGAGGCAGAGTTGTAATCAATATTACCCGTGAGGTCACTGGCAGGGGCCAAAGACAATACTGTGTGAAATTCAGGATGAATTGCTTTTTGGGTTTTGTACAGGGGAGGAGCTGTCTGGGCAAATGATGCCTCTTTGGGGTCTCTTTGAAGTGGCCACCTAAGGAGTCAAGGAAGGGCAGTTAATCTCTCTGGTGAGAACATCAAGGGGAGGGAGAGGGGCCAAGGGCTATCAAGTGACGTAGGGAGAGGAGTTCGGATGATCGGGAAGTTTTTGTTATATAATGACCTTTTATCCCCTCTCTGTCTTCAGTTTGTTGAGGTCTGTCCTTGCTTAATTATTCAACAGCACAGTTAGGAAATTATAAAGTAAAAGATAAAGTTTTGTTAATGACAAAGACTTTTCAAGTGTCTTCCACATTGTAATCTCATAATTTTATCACTCGATCTGTCTTTTCTTGAAGGGCAAGGAAAGTAAAATAATCCCATTCTTTTATAAAAAGATCTTCGAATGAATTTCCTTTTCTCTTGGGTGCCATTGTCTCCTTTCTCTACCTGCGGGAATTAGGAGATCTGTAGATGACTGACACCTACTGATTATTTTAGCCTATCTTTTAGCCTTGTGTGTTTTTTTTCCCCTTCTCCATCAAAACTTTTACCAAAGTAGCAACTATTTAGTTAAATTGTCTGGTTGAGATTTCTTTCCCTTCTGTTTTCTTGTTGACAAGGATACAATGTGTAAGAACTGCCAACAAGTAAGCAGACAAAAGAAGAACGAGAGGGCTTCATCAAAAGATGGCAAAGACATGGCACACGCACCACCGCTCCTCCCTCCCGTGTCAGGGCAGACATTGCTAATCGGTCCCAGGACTTTCCCGCCGAGCCTGAGCATGGCCTCAGAATTCTTGCCATTGTTACATTCTAGCCATTTACTCCCATCCAACCCAAAACCGATTTCATTTTTCCTGATACAGGATATACAAACACAGTCCTGGGGCTTCTCGAGTTAACTATAAATGAAAAGTGGCCTACATGAAATATCTGTAATATATCAGCATTTCCCTTGTCTTGCTCTTAAAAGAAGGACCACTGTAATGCCATCTGTGTAGAAGAAAATCTGATCAGATACCTTGCATTGCTACAGCTAAGTTTGTCTGAGACTAATTAATTATATAGTTTCAGGTAATGGTAAGTGTTACAGATAAGAAAATGTTGGCAGAGGGGCAGTGACTAGAAGCTTCTCTGCTGGAAGGATGTTTGAGCAGAAACCCTAATGATGTGAAGAAATCAGCCATGTGATGATCTGAGGTTCAGAACTATAGCAGAGGAAACACTGTATCTAAATGCCAGAGGCAGGAGTGAGGCTCTTTTACTCACAGAACAGAAAGTCTCTGTTTCTAACTGTGGGGGGACTCCTGCCCCCTACCCTTGCCTAGTGGGAGCCTATTTCTGTTTGGTAATGAACATCCATTGCACCCAGAACATCCGGCCTAGGGCCATTAGAACCAGAATAAAAGCATTTAATATTAAGCCTTCAGTTTCTGTTCCCTGTGTCCAGACAGAGAGAGAGGAGAGCGTCCTTCCTGGTCATCAGGTCAGAGCATGTACTTCACAGTTCGAGTCAGCTCCTTAGAAAATGCTGCCTCCTAGGGCAGCTCTGCCCTCCCTCCGAGAACCCTTGGAAAGGGGCAGTCTACCCTCTGCTTGCCACAGAAGCCATCACAGTGAGATTTCAATATTCTTCCTGATTTTCCTTTTAGTGGTGCAAGTTTTGAGATTCACATTAGCATAATTTTAAAGATAGAAATTGTTTTAAAAAGTTTCTACAAAGAAAACAACATCGGCTCCCTTCAGCAAAGTAACAGCTTTACTAATTTACATCAAATTATTCTGTTCTTCCTTTACTAGTTTCTCTTTTCTGTCAGTTCACATTCTCCTTGATTTAATGGCAAATTACAGAACTATTTTAGAATTAAATTAGCTGGAATTCATTGTTGCAGGAGTAGATATGTACTACCAGTTTCCCTAGTAATTGTGTTTTCATTTCCTTTCCTTCTCAATGGCTGGAGCTGTCTTGGATACATCTCCTGTTTTAATTGTGCTAAATCCTCTGATACGTCATTTCTGCTAACCACCTATCAGTGTGGTTGTGACTTTGCCTAGGAATTTTCTACAGCCCTACCATTAATAGATATGACCGTCATTTCAAATAAAGCAAGAGAAAATAAATTATCTGGTGCTTCCATTCATTAGCAGCAAATCACTATGATGACTCATGCTATTATTTTAAGTGACAAATTGTGAAAACTTGGCAAGAAAAGCCACTTCTGTGCATGTAGGCAACACATTGTAGACCCATAGTGAAAACCTTACTCCTGAGACACTTGTCAGCATAAAACGATTCATTCTAATCCTCCTTGTTCTTCTGAAGCCGTTATTGACAATCTTGTGCCTATTTTTAATTTCTCAGCAGTGCTAGGCTCAAGAGGTCCCTATTCTATTATCTGTTGGGTGGAACTGTTCCAGAGAGTGTTTATCATGAAGTTGAGTATATTGATAAGTTCTTCTTGGCTGAAAAACATATGATGAATTCAGTTCTTTTAGCTCACTTTATGGATCAATTGCTCTCCTGAAAGAATTGCTTCTGTAGTTAACTTTCTTTTAGTAAATTGATTTTTCAGCTGACGTGCATTTTAAATTGGAGCTGTGTTTTCCGGTAGGACAATAACCCCAAGACATAGTAAAATCACATTTGAGATTATAGCAGTCCCTGCAGGAAAAAAGACAATTTCCAGAGAGTAAATAACATGCTAAAAGCAAGTCGCTAAATTGAAAATGATTAGGTTAATTTTGTGTTTGACCAAATAGGTTCAGAATGTAAAGGAAAATAAGCCATTATAAACTAGCTGAATGAAACATCCTGGAAAGACCCTGATTTCTGTAATACTCTGAATGATACCATAAAACTCTTTGGTGGCTTAGGTTTTTTGGTTTTGGTTTTGTTTGGGAGCATATCATGGTTTGAAGGGAGAATGAGAAACAAAAGAAATGTTTCAAAATGAATGCAGTAGTATTTGAGAACATACATATTGAACCATTCATTTGACCTTGAAAGCAGACCCTTTGGAGAAGTGGAGTTCCGTGCCCTTCTTCGTTTTGCCTTCCACAGTGTCTAATTCTCAGCATTGAACAAAGAGGAATAATTTTAATAGGAAGATTTTGTATAGTGTTCATGGCATTGTTTTCCCACTTTTTTCTATCATAAATTACTTTGATGGGTGTCTTCTAAGAGATCTTTGTAACAGGTTTTGAATGACAAAATGATTATTTTCCTAGGGTAGATTCAAATATGTTGATATTTATTGCATAAAGGATAAGGACATTCGTAATATTTTAGAATAGGAGTCAGAAACCTTTTTTTTGGTAAACAGCCAAATACTAAATATCTTTGATTTTGTGGCTTCTGCTCCCCCTGCTCCCTCCTCACCGCTGCCCCTTGCCCCTCTTCCTCCTCACCCTCCTTTAAAAATGGAAAAATGCAAGAACCATTCTTAGCTCGGAGGCTGGGCAGAAACAGGCTGTATGCTCGATTGGGCCCTTGGGCCGTAGTTGTCAGCCCGTTTCCGTTTTATATTCCCAAATAGCTCAGCAAGGTTGCATTCTAATTTGCTCTTTTACCAGGAATCTTTGAGAGCATTTGTCTCAGTACCTTCTTTTGTGTCATTTTAATATTGATATAAAGACATGCATTCTATACTGTTTTTCAAAATGTGCAACCTTACATTTGCTACTGTTTTTTTGACTACAGAAATTTAGTACTTCAGATCAAGTTCAAAGTATTCTATGAAGACATTCATTTTGTTCCGCACTGAAATCAAGTAAATGTATCTCTAAGGTATGCAGGCCTAAAACGGCCGAGGAGCGCTGTCTGCTTTCCTGTGTAATGAAACCAGGGCAAGTTTCCCGAGGGGAAGCATTCCTCCTTCGGGTACTGAAGTCTCCAAGCCCTCCAAGCCCAAGGCTGAAAGGACAGGAAGCAAAAATTATGCAAGTGATTTATTAGGTGTGATAGTGAGAAGGGCCACTCCCACCCAGACCTGTGTGTTCTGGGAAGAATGGCACCGTGTGTTTCCTACCAGCTGAAAGCATGTATTACGTCCTTGGGGAATTGCAGAGATTTGTGCCACCATCAGATTTGAAAGATGCAGAGATGGTGATTCATACCATACTCCCATTTAAATTCTCTTTTGGCAAGTGAGAAAACAGATGGCTTTTAGAGAATGACTGGATTATTGTAAATTTAATTGCATGGGACTGCAAATTGCAAGTGCTATTTCAGATATGGTATACTTCCTGAGTATATCGACATGGTCCTTGGGAGCTAATATGCATTTATTGATTTAGAAAATGCTTTATTTTCATGCCAATCAATTCATCTTCATTTGCAAGGTACATCAGTACACCTTCACTGTCTTACTTTGGGAGTATGACAGTTTACCCTCTTTCTGTCATAATCTGGAAGGATTTTGATCATTTTGATATCTTTCAAAAGTTTACACAGGCCCATTACATTGCTGGTATTATTCTAACTGGTAGCAAATACCCTAGATGCCTTAGCAATACACAAGCATGCTAGAGGGTAGGAAATAAACACCATTCTGGATACCAATTAGACATCATTCAGAGTCCTGGCAGAAAATAGTTGGTATATCTGAAAGGGAAATAACTTAATGGAGAGACTGTGAAAAGATTAAGAAAAGCAGCATGTATTTGAGAAGTTCGGAGAAACTAACAGCAAGAAGCCATCACCAACCCTGAAGGGAAAAGGGTGAATATAGTATCACGGAAGTCGGCAAGGACTGAAGGTGAAGAAGAGAGCCGTGTAGCAAGAGCTATGACTGCTGAAGAAAGCAGCCACCTCCAAAATTGTAATCCACACTCCTGCATTTTATCTTTAGGTTAGATGTTCTTCTCAGCTGTCCGGTGTTTATTGGTTTGTCTATACATGCTTAAGGTTTGGGGACTAAAAAGCTGACTGGAAGCTCTGAGTGCCCAGGAAAATGTACTATATTTGAGCTTCGCTGTAGGGTATTTTGGGACTGCTGTTTATGGAGGAACTGGAGGCAGTGTCAGTATCTCCAGGTTCTTTTTCTTTTTCTTCCAGAATAATTTTCCAGTACCTGCGTAGCCCTAGAGACTAAAAGTATTTTGGAAACTTAGTAGGGCAAAAATAGCTAAGGCCTCGGCATTCAGCGTTCAAGAAGCAGATGGTGACTGAATCCTGTTTCCAATGAGTTAACTAGGCAACAACTGTGCCTCTTCTCCCCAAGTCCAGAGAGTAAATGTTAACATGTTGACTAGGGTGGAGCAGTAGTCGCTCACTCAGTGTTAAGACTATAAATTTTCCTCTGATCACTACTTGAGCTGCATCCCAAATATTTCCTAATTTTCATTGTCATTCTTTTTTGACTTAATGAAGTTATTTTGAAGTGTGCTAATTTCCAAATATTTGGGATTTTCCAGACAGCTTTCTATTTAATTTACTGTAGTCAGTGAACATATTTTTTTATGTTTTTGAGCCTTTTACGGTTATGAAGACTTGTTTTATGGCCCAGTATGTGGACTATTTTGATAAACTCCATATGTACTTAAAAAGAATATGTATTCTGTAGTTATTGGATAGAATATCATATAAATATCAATTAGGTAAGATTGGCAATAATGCTAATTCTTCTGTATTCCTACTGATTTTCTGTCAACCTGTCCTAGTAATTTCTAAGAGAGGAGTGTTGAAATCTCCAAATAGAACTGTGAATATATATATTTCTCAGTTTAGTTCTGATTAGTTTTGCTTCATGTATTTTAAAGTTCTGTTACTAGGTATAAATAAATCTAGGACTCATTTCCTTTTGATGAATTATAGTCTTTGTCATTATGGAATTTCTCTTTATCCCTGGAAACATGTCTCATTTTGAAGTTTATTTTTGTCTGATATTAATATAGCCACTCAAGCTTTCTGTAACTGTTTACATGACATAACTTTTCCCATCCTTCTACTGTTAACCTATTTATAAATTTATATTTAAAATGAGTTTCTAGCATATAGTTGAGTCTTACATTTTTATCCAGTCTGATGAACTCTGATTTTAAATTGGGCTTTTTAGGTGATTTGTATTTAATGCAACTATCAGTATGGTTAAGTTTTAATCTACTTTCCATTTGTTTGTTTTTTTTGTTCCTGTTTACATAATTTTCTGTCTTCTTTTGGGTCGACTACTTTCTAGGATTCCATGTTGTGTCCTTTGTTGGAGATACCATTTTTAAAAACTGGTTACTATAGGGTCATAATATGCAACTTTAATTTATCACAGTTTATTTTAAATAATACACTGTTTTACACAAGTGTCTGACTTTTGCAACAGAATATTTCCATTTCCCCCCCTTGGATTTTGTGCTATTGTCAACATTTCATATCTGCTTATGTTATGTGGATATATTTTCCTTCACGATACATTTTGCCTCAGCTATATTTTTTAATAACTTCAATAATGAGAAAAGTGCCTTGTGTATTTACTCACATATATATAATTTTTTGATGTTTTCCAAGTTTTCTTCTGATATTTTTTTCCCCTTTGTGTGAAAAAATTTGTAAATACTTCCTGTGGTCTAAGTCAGCTGCAGATAAATTTTCTAGCTTTAAATTGTCTGAGAAAGTGTTTTTCTTTTATTTTGGAAGATGTTCTCACTGGATGTAATATCCTAAAATTCTACATTGTTTTTAACCTCTTATCCTTTAGCACTTCTTATTTTCTGCACTTTAAGGTTGTCATTCCATTGTCTACTGGCTTGCGTGTCTGACAAGAAGTCTGTATTTATTTTTCTTTGGTTTTCTATACATATTATTCTTTTTATCACTGGTTTTCAGCCATTTTAATTGCTATGGGTTTTTTATGTTTATTCTGCTTAAGGTTCATAGAGCTTCTTTGTACTGTGGATTTGTAATTTTATCAAATTTGGAACATTTGCAGCTAGCTTTAGATATTTTTCTCTCTCTCCTAGACCCCTGCTTGATAAGGCCCACAGCGCAGATGTCACCCCTGAGCCGTACGCCTAGGCAGCGATGAGGCTCACCTCGTCTGCTGTGCTTCTCCCAGGGATTATAGTCCTGCGCTTGCTGTTGAATGTCTAAGAATAGTTGTTTCCTATATTGTGCTTAGTTTTTAGTTTTTTTATGGCAGGCTGTTAATTCCAGGCTCTAGGTTCAGAACCCAGCTCTTCTGTTTACTGTTGGACCCTGGACAAAGTTAACTTTTGTATTTCATTAGTTTTCTCCTCTTTAAAATGGGCTTACTTTATACCTACCTTGCAGGATTATTGTGAAGATTCTCAGTAATATGTAATGTATATAAAGTATGATGTGTAGTAAATGTGCTATATGTAGGACATTACATGCCCTTTAGAGAGTGGATTTGTGGGGACAGAAAGTGATCATTGAGGCCTCAGCTAAGGCTGTTGGGGTAAAGTGCAAGGCTCCTCCTTAATACTAATGCCTGGAGAAAGAAGGGGGGTAGAAACCTTCTGGGTGCATAAGACACCTTGGCAAGAGGGGGTCATTTAAGAATCTGGCTGTTTCAGGGAGACCACTACTTAATAGCTCTGCTGAAGAACTCATTACTTCAGTTCTAAATAATCAGACAGTTAAGGTGATTTCTAAACCTCTCCTATTAGAAGGACAGAGCCTATTGTTGATAGCCACTAGACCAGCCACATGGTCTCACTGAAGTCATTTGTTGGTCAAAACAGCTGGGATGGAGCTAAGGCTAAGATGGGAACTAACTCTATTATAGAAGAGCAAGGTCTGTCAGAATTTAACATAAGAAAAAATCTTTGTCAGTCCTGAAGGGTCAGTATGGATCCTCCTTTTTTATAATAGGAGTAAAATAACAATGTTCTTTTATTCTTGCTTTGTTTGCAAGAACACGCAAAGCCATATTTTGTTGTTTATCTCTTAAATATTTACCTTTAATGTTGGAATATGTGCCTTCTGTTAACCTTTGTGTCCATCTTGTTATCTATATTAATTTTTTTTGTGATTCTCTTAAGATCATTCCCTTTTGGAAATATATTTTTTAAAATATCACCCATTACGTATTTTATAATCCAAAGCTAAGTATCTTGTAATTTTTTCTTTACCGTGTCTCCTTAGCTATTAAGGTAATTAGTAATTATGTCATGTCTCTTCAAGAGTTGGGTTTCCCACTGGTGCAACTATCCCCGTCATAACTGGAATAATGTGACATAACAAGGAAAAAAAATATTCACTCAAATTTATTTATAATGAATACTCAAAGAAATGTTTTCTGTATTCTTGTTCTTCACCTCAGTAGTATTTTTTTTGTAAATATTCAGGAATATTTCTTATGACCAAACATACCAAAACTTATTGAAGTACCAATATCTACTTTCTTCAGCATTTACTATCTATCTGAGAATGGACAGAGGTTCTTGGTGTCTCAGTGACCCCTACAACCTTCCAAGCCTGACCCTTAACCTTTCCTGCACCAAACCTTACTTAGATACATCCGCTCTATCCATCCCAAAGCAGAGTGACTCGGTGTCATCTGTGTCACTTTAAATATGTGCTCCTGTTTTTCAGGTGTTCAATTATTTGGTATAACTACAGCCACAAATAAGTTTCCCGACTTGAGTAATATATGACTCTCATCCAACATCTGTATTCTTCACAGGAAAAGCTCACAGAGAGAGGTTAATGTAACAATCATAAAAATACGTATTTATGTACCTCTTTCAAATGTGATTTCATTTAAAGCTATGGCTGTACACGGTTTCATTCACGGCTTTAGGCCTGCATGTTTGCCCCTTAGGGAAGACAAGGCCTAGGGTGTCTGCGATGCACTTGGAGAAGCTGCCCTTTCCGGAGACGATCAGCCACTCGGAGCGGCCGTGCGTGATGATGTGGATTCTATTTTTAGGACTTGGACAGATCTGCTGCGCTGGAGTGCTACCATGAATTCTTATGAGCTTAGCTTTTCTTCTCTTTATCTTTGACAAAAAATTGTCCTTTACATGAGTATGTGATGTTTAATATGTCCCCACTGTATACAGGTTTCCTTTTTCACTTAAACAGGGGTGTGTGTGCATGCCCCACCAATCCATCACCCCTAGTCCAGGAAAAGTCCGCTAGAAGAAAACAGTTTTGAGCACAGCTTACTATCAGGCATATTCTTATTATTTTCATATTATTAATGAGGAAATAAAGATTCAGGGAGGTTTAGTTATTCCACTAAGGGCAAACAATTAGTAAGGGTCACAGTCAGGAATTGATCCCACCTGTCAAACTATTGACATCTTTCTCAAACCTCAGTATTCCAATGTGTGGGTTGGCAATGGTGTGCTTTGCTGTGTAGGATGATAGATTTCCCTGGAACCTGGATTTTAGTTCTGCTTTTGTCACTAGGTGGGTGTGTTGGAAATTCCACAGTCTTCCTGGGCTTCAGTTCCCTCAAGTATAAAATGAGCAGGTAGGTGGGGAGATGAACAAGATCCCTTCCAACTCTAAATTCTGTTTCCTTTGATTTGAATTTAAACACAGTTTCAGAAATTCAAACAGCATTGCATTTGTTTAGTCAACATGGATGCTTTCCTCATACATCCTGAATTGCACATAGCCTGTTCTTCAGTCCTTCCTATTTCCTGACTTACCCGTAGCTCTTCCCCTGCCTCTGTACACCTTCACCTTTCTGTCCTTGCTCATAATTTTTCTCCCCACGTACCTCTCATGAGGAGAGTTTAGAAGCTGGAATGGATAGATAAGATGCTTTCTTGGACTTATAGCTACCTGGTCGATTTAGGGTTTAGTGACACTGTATCATTTAACATCCCACGGAATGAAAATGAGGACAGTGGGATTGGCAAATGTTAACCTCTAATTGATGGATACCAGCCATGAGACTATACTTTTTCCAAAGCCCTGTCTTGCCAGATACAGACATGAATAATTGTACAGAGGCACACACCCTCTTTATAAGCACTTAGCAACATCACTTTCCATTAGCTACACATCTAGATTGCTGTTTCTCTTGCTTGTAAGTACATGTTTGAATAATATAACAGAAGACAACCTGTCTACCTTCACATATCAGTTCTCATCACAGATGAGAAACTTCACCTCTTTGGATTTATTTTAAGTCAAGTATGATGGATGGCTTTGGAACCTGTGGCCCAGGGGCAGAGAACATATGAGAGTTTCAGGCTGAGGGTTTTTTCTTCCTCTTCTCCTCTCGTAGGTGTAACCACTTCATCACTGCTGTCAAGTGAAGGCTCAGTATGATGGGAAATTAGAGGAGAAAGGCTGAAAGGCCCTGTAATTTTCCTCCTTAGGAGCTTTTTTCCAGATCTGATTACATAGTATGTTTGCAAACTTCTCTGTGGAGGTGGGTATTTATATTCATAGATAATACTAGATATTATATATTCTAGATAAATGAAGGCAATGCCTGATAAATAGTTTGATTTTTAAAAATGAAATGTAGTTTGTGTGTGGGTCTTGGTATAAATGGGGAAATGGGTCTTTCAATGAGTTTTTGCTTAATTTTTTGAAATCTGAAACACTGGATAATTGTTTTTAGTACAACTACAGGTTAAAAATATTGTAGTCTTTAAGACCTCTCAGTTGACATGGTTTTAAGTTTCTCATCGTTACAGTGCTTCTGGTGGAGACAGATGATAAGAGAGTATATTAGGTGCTGTTTCAATAAGCAACTCCCAAATCCCAATGGCTCACAGCAAATATTCATTGTTTTCATTCATTGCCCTAAGAATTGACTAACATTCACTTGATCTGATCTGGATTCAGCTACGTTTGGCTCCAGGTAGCAGGACTGTGCCGGGGTCTGCTCCATGCATCTGATTCCAGGCTCCCTGGGACGTGCGTGTCTCCTGGGGGTGGCAGAAACACAAAGCAGGGTGTAAAAGCACATAATGCCTCTTAAGGCCTTGGCTCAGCGTCAGCACAATGTCACATTGCCCACATTTAATTGGCCAAAGCAAGTCACAAGGCTGGACCCAACATCTGTGGACTGGGGGGAATAGACATCTGTGCCAGTGGGAGGAGCTGCAAGGCAACCAAAGGCCTTTCATGCTTGATCATAACGCAAGGGGGGAGTGGGGGAGGGGGGACAAGATCCAGTGTACCTCAGGCAGGGGGACGATCCATTTTGGAGAGATGAACTGTGGAGACTGCCTCTAGTTTTAAATGACATATTACCTTCTTTTTCTGTCTGCTTCCATTGTATCGATAACTGACAGCAAAACCCCAGTCTGATATTGTAGGTTAGCATCAGGAAATGCAGCTCATCACTGATTGGTTGGGAAAAGCACAGACTTTCAAAGTGGTCCCAAGGTAAGTCCCCTTCCTGTACTGCGGCTGTGCTATATGTTGTATTAATGGTGGTCAGCTGTAGCGTTAACCTGTGTGTGTATGTGTGGTCCATCAAGTTGTTGAGATGTCTTTGATTAACAGAATAACCAATAAATACTGAGTAAAAAACAGATTTCTAATATGCACATGAAAGGGAAAGACGTGATTGTTAAGACTGTTTTAAGCTTTTCACAGAATTTTAATGAAAATATAACACCTCAAATCCATTTGCAACCAGAAAATTAAGTGGCATTTGACTGTTTTGACAGAATATACTTACCTAATTTCATGTAATTTTTTTTCTCTCTTTATTAAACTTATTCAGTTGAAGAAAAGAGGAGTGTGGCCACTACCTATTTTAATAAATATAGGCATGTGCTTTATTTTTGACTGCTCAAAAAACTTGTGTTGATATTAACTCTCCATTCAAAGGCTTACTTTCTAATTTGTTATGTCCTTTCTAATGGTGAATATGTCCTGTGTCCTGACTTACTTTGTCAGACTTTTGAGAATAAGTTTTGTTACTTATTTCTGTCCTGTTCCTTTTCTCATAATGATCCTCACCAAAATTATCATGCATCATGGTTTTACCTTGCATGTTTGCTTCATGGGGATATTGTCTGGTTAAACATTAGGTATTAGAAATTGGGTCTTTAAAAGTAAAAGTATTTCCAAAATGAAGTTACTTTTCATTATTTCTGCCTAAACTTTATGTTGTCTTTCTTCTGCATAAAGAGTGAATTGGGTTACACTCCACACCTTGTTACTCATTAATGCAATGCAGGACCGCTGTGGGATGAGTGTGTTTGCATGTACAGCTGTATTTTATCTAACGGCACCCCGATCTTCATTATTGTGGGGATTTACCACTCTCCTATGCCTAAATGATGACCTAGCCACCAGACAGTGTGCCTTTGACGATGTAGATGTCTTACCTTAGATGTTGTACATTATGTTCTCTGTGTTGTATATGTTTAATGTTGTTTTATTAACCTGTGTAAACTTTACCCAACACCAGCAATAGAGCTATTATGCCAAAATAAAAGTGAAAAGTGAGGGATATCAAATGAGGGGTATGATTAGTAATTAACACATATCTGAAGATTAGGAAGCACAGTGAAAGTACATCATAAATTTGAAAAGGTTTATTTCCTCTTTTCTTGCCAAATATGAACAGAAATATTCTAGGAGAAAGATGAGCCTTATAAATGGAAGTTTAAAGGGGTCTGAGCTTTAAATCTCTTCATCTGTTAAAGTGTGGCCAGCCCTGCCTTCCTCTTGAGGTCCCCATGAGGATAAAGTAGAGACGCTTAGCAGGGAGCCTCCTCTCAGAGGCACTTCGCTGTGCTTCTGAGAGGGAGGAGGACACTCGGCAGTGCACGAGGCCCTACGCAACAGCCCGGGAGAAGAGCTGTCTGGGAAGAGTAAGTAGCAAAGGGCATATGGGAAAGGCGAGGCCAGGTGACCGCAGAGGCCCTCCTTCTAAGATTTCCGGCTCACTTGCACAAAGAGCCTGATTATAATCTTCTGGACACCCTGTGTCTACAGAGTAGAAGCCTGAGGATCTGGACCCTCATTTTCTCTGTGGCCACAGAAAGGTGTTTTGTGGACAGCCCACCAGGGGGCAACCGTAGAGACACTGTGATCTATGTCACCTTTCACTTCCAAGTGTGATTGGAAACTAACCACCCAAATAAGCAAACAAAAAGCAAACCCTTGGCTGTTTTCAAATTTTCCTTCCTCTGAAATGTTACTCTAATATAAAGGAGAAGCAAGTTACCACATGGTCCTTTTGTCAGCTGACTTATCCTCAACTCAAGTTACTTGTAAGTCAGTTTTTTATCATGGCAGAAGGCATTGGCTGACATTGGGCCACTGCCAAAGAGACACTCTTACAAGGATTATGTGTAATAAATACCCTATCATGCATCCAGCAGTGATCTCTATTGCAAAAGCACGCTGAGCACCCCCCTGAACTTCTGCCTGGTTAATTAATATGTTGCCAAGTGTGCTTACAAGGAATTGAAAGAGGCCTAGGAACCTGAGAGCTCTACGGGACTTTAGAGGTGACCTAGCCTAGTGTTTTCTGTTCCAGGGGAACACCAGTGGCTTACGACGTATTTAAATGGATTCTTTGGTCAAATAAGTTTGGAAAACACTATTACACAGAGGTAA
>JAQQAC010003584.1:22196724-22208636 GCA_029783875.1 Phataginus tricuspis | reverse complement strand
AGCCGTGTCATCTAGAAGCCGTACAATCTAGAAGCCGTACAATCTAGTCATCAGGGTCACAGCCTCTGGTGCTGTACTGCCTGGGCTCAATTCCTGGCTTTACCACTTACCGACTTTATGATTTTGAGCAAATTGCTTAACCTCTGTGCTTCAGTTTCCTCTTTCAAAATGGGAACACTGTTGATGCCTACCTATAGGGTTATTTTTAAAGTCAAAGAACAGGGCTAAGAACAGTGTTTGGCACACACTTGACTATCCTATCAGTTTAGATAAGAACTAGCCTAAAACCTTCATTCTGGAGATAAGATAAGTGAGTCTCAAATAGTTCACTTGTGCAGCGTCACTCAATCCACAAACTCACCGAGTGCCAGTATGCACCTCACACGACGATTCTATCCCCAGAAATGAAGATGAACATGGCTCAGTTCCTGCCGCAAACCTCACACACTGGTGACTTGGCTCAGGTGACACCTTTTTCAAGTAAAGCCAACAGGCCAAGCCTCCCAACTTCGGCCCTGCAGCTCACTCTCTGGTTCTCTTCTGAAAGAGAATGATCTGCAGAGCCTGGATTGGTAAGCAAGAATAGGGAGCAGGGAGTACAGCTAATAGGCTTGTCTTTTTAAATTGGGCAGGCAGGTATGTTTTAATTCTTTGTGAGTGTGACCTAGAAAGAGTGATCAAGAGAGGCACTTTTGGAGGAAAGGAACTCTAAAAATATAACCTAGAAAGGCAAGTAAGGGGTAGTGTGAAGTAGCCCGTTGTAGGAGTCCCCAAATCTGGCTGATTGAATGTTTGTCTGGCCACTGTCACCAATGGGCATCTCTGTTTTTTGTCTAGGCATCTCCTCTGAGGGCTTTCCCCGGGACTGCTTCATTGAGCAGACAGCAGCGAAAGACCTTCCCAGTAGGGATGGAGGTACCTGGGTCCTGGGCTATAGAACAGGCCCAGCCTGTCCATTTCTGCTGCACCAGGAGAGAGAAAAGCCAAACAGAAGTGAATTGTACTTGGATCTCCATGTAAGTAGAATTCTTCATGTTTGTGCTGTGATTCTTTGCAGTTAACAGAGGCTCGTTTAATATGCATTTAATGTAAATTGTGTTTGTAAAGCTGCCGAAGCTGCATTTTGCATGGGGGTCATTGTCCAGAGTTTAATTAATGGTTTCAAAAAACACATATACCTCAGTGATCTGAAATTTGTGACTGTGCTTACAATTAATCTGAACGTTTTCAGAGTACTGTGTTCACATCAGGTCTGCTGCCTAAAAGCTTACTGTGGGAGTACCTATCTGTTGCTAGCCACCCCTTAATAATAATTTTTCTAAAAATTTGTGTTAGCCGACTGCTATGCTCTGGATTCTCCTGTGAAATCTAAATAGCCTGTCTCCCTCACATATTCCTCACCCTTTCTTTCCCTTCAGCTGCTTAAGTAACAGGTGAGCTGGTTGGCAGGAAATGGGCGGAATACGGGATGAACCATTTAAAAAACGAGCTTCTCCTTTCTCATTCATGTATTCACTGACAGAAGCATTGGTCATCCCGCACAGACCCACTTCCACATTGCCTGAGAAGACTGACTGGACCGGCAGGATTGTTACCACCCTCACCTCTCAGTTTCCTTTCAGAGATGGGGGTGAACATTAGGAATCCAACAAGCACTTCTTTTTTTGCCATTAACTTTAATGCCTAGTGACAAGCTCGCGCCCCTGGTTTCTTTAAATGCCTTCCAATTCATTACTTTCAGGCCGGAAGCACGCGTCTGATGAGCATGGGTTAGGTCTGTAAATAATCCCATAGGTGGCCAATTTCTCAGGCAAGCAACACTAGAGGAACCTTGCACTTCTCAAGATCATAAAAACATAGTCAACCGTATGTCCTTTTAGAAAAGCATTGGACATTCCAGTTATTGTAAAAGGATGTTTGGAATGAAGCTGACAGGTGAAAAATCTACAAGGCTTCATGAGGTGAAATGGAAGTTTGTTTTTGTTTTTGTTCCCCTGCTTTAAAAGTGAAGTTGTATTATATTGAGATGTGCTCCAAGTAAAAGCGTAACAGTGACACCTGTTGGTCAGATGCGGCCACAGGAGGCCTGGAGGAAAGTGCTGAGATGCATTTTGAAAAGTCAACTTCCTTTTCCTTCTGTGTTTTTAAAGACTTCTTTATATGTTTTTAAGACATTGGCTAAACTATGTATTTATAATTTTCCTTCTCTCCTGTGATTGAAATGATTTCTTAGTTTAATTTATTTCAATTACAAAAATCATACACAATCCTTTTAGAAAATTTGAAATACATAGTTAAATTGAAAGAAAATAACCCATAATCTCAGCAGCCAAGGACAACAACTGTTAAACTTTGGATAAATTTTCTCTGTATTTTTCACTATGTATTGTATGATTTATTTTTTGATGAGGGTTTTTTTTTAACATATAAGCAGAGATTTTATAACCATTTTTCTTTTCTTCTTGAACCAATTACTTCTTATATTACTTATCCATATTGTTACAAATTCTTTCTAGATGTATATTAGGTGAATGTTTAATATCACACTACATTTTTCCCCAAAATTTATTTAAGCATTTATCTGTTCTTGGATGTTGAAGTTGTTCTCTATTTTGGAATAGTAGTATAATTGGACATAAATATCCCTACCAAACATGTAATTTTTCCTACACCTCTTTCCCCACAACATTTAGGACTATTTCCTTAAGATAAACTTAAGATTATTGTTTATAAGTATTTTTAGGCTTTTGATATATAGCACCATACACATATATATACACACACACACTTATTTATATATGACATAAAATATACTTACATATGACATTTATATAAATATACATTAAAATGTATAAATATGTTTCTTAGTTTTCTTTTTCCATTAATTATAATATTTAAAAATTGGGAAAGTTTCTTTAGATTATTTTCTACATGAGTGGTTTTTATACCTTGGGCCCTAAGCCTTCTCACCTCCCAGCTCTCCTGTCTTCAGATAATACAAGTTAACTCCTGCATTTTAAATATTGATAGTCTAAGTAAGATTTCCATTCGAAAGGGTTCTACTGATTTACAGATGTTTACTAATCACCACACTAGTTCACAAAGATATCTTTCCTCTGGGGCGCTTTGAACACTAAGGTCAGGGAGGCATGGATTGCTGTGTGGTATTTTCATCAGCCTTAAATGTTGGCTCTGTTTTCAGTTTTGAACCTGATTTGTAGTGTCACCATCAGGAAGTTATTTCCTCAGTCTTTTTTCTATGTTTTTTGCTGCTTCTCATTAGTATGCAGGGGTGGTAACTAAAGCAGTTAGTTATTGGGGGGAGTTTGGTGCCCATAAATCTACAGAATGGTCACTGGCATTAGGACTGGGGCTTATTAAGGCGCCTTATTTAGCTGCACATTAATTTTTTTTTTTTTTTGTAAAAAGCCAGAGAGGAAATATTTTAGGCTTTGGAGACCATACAATCTGTTGCATCTGCTCAACTCTGTCTAAGCAGCCATGGATAATACATAAACAAATGAGTCTGCTTGTGTTCCAATAAAAGACTAGAGACACTGAAATTTAAATTTCATATAGTTATTCACATCTCAAATATCATTCACCTTTTCATTTCCACCCCCTCCCCCGATTAAAAAATGTAGAGATCATTCTTAGCTTACAAGTCATTCAAAAACAGGCAATAGGTCAGATTTGCAGTTTGCCATCATCTGCTCTAGACCAGGAGATAATCTCTTTCACTTGCACTCCTGGCTCAGCCACTAAGTAGCCCTGGACTCTGGGCAGTTATTTAACTCATATGCCTCAGCTCTTTATCAAGTGTGTTTTGAAAGAATGGGGAGGAATAGGAACAGATTAAACAAAGTTGCTCTGAGCTGTAATGCTAAATTTCCCGGTTCTGTTGGAGAAGCATAAGTCAACCCCAGCAGGAGGTGGAGCAGATGTAGGGTGTACATGCACTAAGAGATTCAGGGCAGCACGTATTTACCAACCAGTATGTATTCTAGTGTTTACGCGACCAGAGCTGCTGTCTTGGTTCCAGCTGGTTGGATGTCAGCCAGACTACTGTATAGAGAGCTTCTGTTTGCTTGGTTATCCTGTAGTCTTGTTCAAGGAAATTCTGTGGGCCATTCTGGGCCATCATCTATAAAATTCTTGAAAGCCTAAATCCAATGCTCAGTCAGTTCTACTTTTGGGTCATGAGGTTGCTAAATATTACATGGGATAAACTTAAGAGTGAAAAATTATTTGTTGTTTATCTGAAATTCAAATTTAACTGGTTGTCCTGTGTTTTATTTACTAAATCTGGCAACCCTAGATATCAATTTGGGGCAACATCCAAATGCACTAACTGTGTGGATTGTCCCAGGGTAGCATCTATAAATGATAAACCCTCAGTCACCCCCAAGTGCCCACTTAGAGCATGAACATTACAAAGTTAGTCCTAAAGGGCAGTTTCTTATATTCCACCAAACTAGGGGCTGTCTGCAGGCATGCTCCTCAGTATCCAGTGCACTTTGAACCAGGTGTGTCAAAGGCATCTGCATATGGACAGGTTAGAGAGTAAGTGGGGCCTAACTTTCATAAGAAGCACGGTTTCTTGAAGATTCCATTTGAGACGAATGTTCACCATGGGAAATGGTTTGTAAAGTGTCTGTAAATAAGGGACTTGGAGTAGGAAAGATGCTAAAAGAAGTGTGGCCTGAGATTGAAAAAAGAACAGAAAAGGTAAGCAGTCATTAGGATTGTATATTGATTGTGTGAATTCTGAAAGTAGGATTTCACATTTCAGCTTTTAAAACACAGACTTTGAATTATTCATGGTAATTCTTGCTTCCAAGGATCATCTCGATCACCATCTCACCTGTGGGGCCCTGAATTCTCCTTATGGAATTGACTTAATTGGCTGGGGAGTACACAGCATTGGGCTCCACGTAAACGGAAGGACATAATTACCAAGTCCACGCCCAACCCTAAGTGTCTAAATCAGTAACAAAAACTTCCTGGATTGATCACTTCCTCAGTGCCAGGCACCATCCTTTGGTGTATTATTATTCCTATTGTGCAAACGGGGAAAGATCTGTCAAGGCAGAGGCAAGGATTTGAACCCAGGACTGTCTGAGTTTAGATCCAAGTCCTTAAATATTAAGCCTCTGTACCTGTTCACTGTTTTGAAGCCTTTTTTGCTTTTGTTTTTCATTTAAGAAACACGTTTGTTTAATTCCATAATCAGTGAAAAGGATTGAGAACCAGGCTCAGAGTCAGACAGCTAGAACCACTAGCACATAAAGCTAGTGGCCACAGACGGACCTACCCAGGTCATTAGCGTATTCATGACAAGTGGGGCTTATATTTGCAAGTGAAGGGAATTCAGAAATATTGAAGTAGTTTATTTTCTGAAGGAGTGTGTTTATCTGCATGTGTGAGCACATATGTGTGTACGAAAGACACAGATCATGTGTCTGTTAGTTGTATGATGATTAAGAAATGATCATTTAAAAAACAGTTGGAAGTGATGAATTATTGATTGAATTGGAAAATTGCCTTTTTTCTTATAAACTTCTCATCACTTTAAGACATGATAAAGCTGGTAAAAAAAATAATCTGATTTTACTCCTAAGCCCCATGTAATTTAACCAGATATCTCTGCCACATTAGCTCAATTTTTGAATCGGTGTGGAAGATTGGTATCATATTTAAATAGAACCCCTCATTATGCAAGTCATAAGGTTCAGCTGTTATGCCATTTACCATCGTTCCATGACATCCACCCATCATGTCTATATGCTGCAAGATGAAGACAAATCTAGTAATGCCTTAGCCTTCTTTATAAAACAAAAACATTCAGTTTGGCTTAATCATTGAACCCCTTTAATCGTTAATGGAACTGTGAAATTTGCTTTTCTTTGATCTTGGTAATACAGTTGTCCTTATTTCTTCCGTTCATGTAAAATCTGGACTCGTGTGAGTATACACAGAAGAAGTTTTGTATTATGCTTTCAAAGCCCAAGAGAACACAGAATAGAACTGAGTTTGTGAAAATGGTGAGAAATTTGTCTAGGAATTTTATTTAAATGAATTAGAATATTGCAGCTGAAATATTTTGTTTTTTCTAAAATTCAAATGATTTTTGTTTTGCCTCCATTGAATGAGTTCCACTTTTTTCAGCCTCCTTTTGCTGTCTCAAAACCTGCAGTTCTGTGTCCGTCCAGTAATTAGAGGGCTGTGAGCTTCACATGGTCTCTTTAAACCCTGCTTTCTTCTACATGTATCATTTATGTTCCATGCCTGTATTTCAGAAAACCATTTTCTTTCTTATTTCTCCAGGAGAAAGATGGGAATTTGTGGTTAAAATTTCAGTCCCATATAACCCATTTAGGATTTGAAATGCAGTAGCTTTTATCTAAAGAATGTTTCAGAAGAGTTCCATGTTAACATAAAGTTCCAGTTTTTATGGTCCGGTTATTTTTCTCTTGATTTTTGATTTTAACAGGCTTTAATGTAGCCATTTAGACTTATTATCATTATTTCTAAGTTGCATTAAGAACTGCAACTACTACAATAATGACCTGTGTATAAACGTCATAAACTTTCCCTTTTAGCTATAGCAAATATGTGACCTTGATTCTAGTAACTGTTAAAACATTTCTTCAGAATATTTCATACTTTTTAAAGTGTTGAAAATGACAGTAGTGGTATATATATATACTTGTTTTGCTTAATCCAAGTTAAAAATAATGTGCAAAATAGAGGCTATAAATAGAGGCTATAGGGAATATATTTCAAAACCATGGAAATGTGGCTCCTGTCTCTCACCCATGGAAGTCTGCAACTGTACATGCCCCACAGAACTTTTATCAACAGCAGTGTTAGCCACAGTGAAATGCTTTCTCCATGGATGCCATGCATTCTGTTGTGATTATCTTTGTGGGACATCAATATTATTCATTTTGGAAACACTCAAAATCCTTCAGAAATATGTTCCAGGAAATTCTGTACCTTAAGGAATGCTCCGTTTCCCCTGCTCCTTCCCTCCAAGTTTGTAAATAAGTCACAGCCTTTCCTTTTCCCTTTCACTTTATTTTGTCATTGGCATTGAATCCACTTTGAAAGAATGTTAGCTATTGCTTGGTGGAATCAATCTCAGAAATATCAGATTAGAAATATTTGTATTCAGTCTTAGAAATATTACCCTAACCAGTAATGCAATAACTATTTCAAGCTTGGTTTTCATATTTGCAAGAGTAGGGAAATTTTTAAATGAAGTAACGCTTTTGAGGTATAAGCAGTTAGCCTAAAAACACAAAGAGAAAATGGTCAGCGCTCTGCTGTGGACATCCTGGGCTCTTTCCCAGGCCAGTCACTGTCTGAGAACATCTCTTCCCCACAGGAGGGAGTCAGTGCTAAGGGACCGCCTTGCAGTACCATCATCAGCGTGTGTTAGTGGAATCTTGAGAAAAATCCAAATTCATGGATTTTTTTTTTCTGAAATGATTGAGCTGGTTTAAAAATCATCTTGGAGCACAGGGTGAACTTTGTCACCTTCTACAGTGGCTGCCTGCAAGAACTTTAAACTAATTACTCCCTTTAGGTACTAGGTGGGAAAAACCAATCCAGAGAGCAGTGGCCCTGAAACACCCAAAGGGATCCCTTGAAAGAATTTTCTTTGGAGCGCAGCTCACTCATAGCACAAACGTGGCATGGGGAGGCATCGTACTGAGTAGGCCTTTCTATAATGAATAATACTATTCAAACCAAAAGTCTCTTCTGCCCAAGTGCATTATCTAGGAGGGAATTGGGAAGTGCAGCTTCCTTCTGGGGCTGTCAGTTCATCAGTAAATGTTTGTTTCATATTGACAAGGTGTAAAAAAATTTTTGTTAGATGCTGATTCATTTCCCTAAGAAGGTTGTTCCTTTGCTATGACAGCATCGTATCCATATAGTATTTACTATGTGCCAGGCACTGATGAGTGTCAAATACGTATTAGTTTATTTAATGCTTGTAATAACCCAGGTAGTAGGTACTTTTCTTATGCCCAGTTTCCAGGTGTCTGGCCTGAGGGTTTCAGCCCCGGACAAGTTCACCATGGATTCTGTGAGACTGAGAAATGACAGTGGAATGTTCTTGGGATAAAAGGGTTCATACCTGGCTTTATTCTCCCGGCAGTAGGTTGAATCATGTCTGCATCCAATGATCTGCAGGTCCATGATCCACCTTCATCTCTGCCTCCACCAAGAGCACTGGGCAGAGCTCTTTATATAGTGACTCAGTCAATGATTGCCAACAGGTGTGGAAGCATTAGCCTAGCAGAAGACCAATTAGATCATCAAGTGGTTTAGGGGCAGGTGAGGATCCTGGCCATAGGAACTTCCATTTTCCCCACAGCAGGTAGGGAAGTTGAGGCACTGTTTGCTTATATAACTTGTCCAAGGTCAAACTTCTTGAAGGAGCAGAGTAGGACGTAAGCCTGGGACCGAAGGCCAGGTTCCTAACTCTGCACACTTGCCTCATTCCTGGATCATTGAAAGATTGCATACCCACTGTTCTCCTCTTTTCTTCCAGCTTTACAAATATGCCCCAGCATCACCTCTTCCCTTTCAGAGCCTTTTGGTTTGTTACCAGCACTCAACCACCTCCGTAGATGGTTAGACACTGCTCAGTGGTACCAGTCTTAGAAACTTAGAAACATTTTACACTGAGACTGCTTAATGGAAAGAGGCCTTAATCACTGACACCTGCACTCGCTATAGGCAAGTGAAGCCTGTTTTCTTTGTAACCAATTAGTAAAAACAGTTGCTGGCTTCTCATAGGCAGGCCCAGAGGGGCTGAAGTAAGTGTTGCTTTAGTTAGCAGTGGGAAACCACAGCACAGAGGCAAGGTAAGTGCTACAAAACTGAAGCAGAGGGAGAAGCCTCCGGAGGGCTCTGGCTTTGTCTCTCATGTGGCTTTATCACTCCATTTTAAAGATGCGGAAAATAAGTGTAGGGAGGATGCTCATCAGGAAGAAGGTAAGACCACCAGCTGAGGCAGTGGGGACGTGGATGGTGATCAGGAGTCAGGACACCCCATCTCCCATCTTGCGGCTGCACCGGAGCCGTGTGAACCGATGCGACTTACTTAGTTTCTCTTGGCTTCAAATGTCTTCACCTTTTAAACAAGAATGTTGAGCTACTTGACTTCTAATAATCCTGAAGTCCCATTCAGCCTCCCAGCATTTGATTCTACCCCAATTCTTCCATAATATTACACTCCTTTCATATGACAGCTCATTAATGTCTTTTGGGTGCTTGTGATGTCATAATTTCCTCAAACCTCACCATTAGTATCAGACTTTATTTGGTAAGCTAAACACTTCCTGAACCCAAAAACTCATGTCTACCCACTACCCCACTCATATTTTTATTAATAGCTTACCTACTTACTTTTTCTCTGTCCATTGCTCTACACTTTCTTCTTTCACAGAAGTAGTTTCTACTCTTACCCTTAATTTTAACAATTACTTTTCTCAAGCAGTTGTCACATTGAACCGCTTTAGAAGCTAAGCAATTAGTCATTAAAAATCAGGCCCAGAAAGAACCCTCCTATACTGTTGGGAATGTAAATTGGTCCAACCACTGTGAAAAGCACTGTGGAGGTTCCTCAGAAAACTAAAAATAGGAAAGCCATATGACCCAGTGATTCTACTTCTAGGAATTTACCCAAAGAAAACAAAATCCATGATTCAAAAAGATATATGCGCCCCTATATTTATCTCTGCACTATTTATAATAGCCAAATTATGGAAGCAATTTAAGTGTCCATCAATAGATGAATGCATAAAGAAGATGTACATATAAACAATGGAATATTAGTCATAAAAAATAAAGAAATCCTGTCATTTGCAACAACATGGATAGACCTATAGGATATTATACTAAGTGAAATAAGCCAGGCAGAGAAAGATAAATAGCATATAATTTCACTTATTTGTAGAATCTAAAAACAAAGCAAAACAAAATGAATAAAACAGCAGTAGATTCATAGACACTGAGAAGTAACTGGTGGTTACCATGGAGGAAGGATTGGGAGGGTGGGGGAGATAAAAAGGCACAAAAATTCTCAGTCATATATAAGCTGGTCACAGGGAGGGTAGTACAGCATGGAGAATCTAGCCAATGATTCTGTAACATCTTCCTATGTTGACAAATAGTAACTGCACTAGTGGGGGTGAGGATTTAATAATATGAGTAACCGTTGAACCTCTGTATTGTATTACTTGAAACCAATATAAGATTGTATGTCAACTATATTTAAAAGAAAAAAAATGAGGCCCAGAACTTGAAGTAAATTGGATAAGGAGAAAGATGAGAACCATGCAGCCTAGCACCATGTGATTAATCTCATTTGCTTTACTTTTTCCTGGCCTTTTGAGGTTTTATCCGAGCGTGGAAGGGAATTATTGAGGCTGACTGATGTGGGGGAGGGCTGCAAAGAGTAAGGGGGGGAGATTTAGAAAGTTTTTCTTTTAGGTAATGTCCAGTTTCTGTAAATTGATTTTTAAAAAAAAGCCAGCAGCAGTTTTTAATGCTGATTCCTCCAACCATATGAGAGTCAGGAAGCTGGGTTTAGCCTCCAGGATGTGACGTGCCTTTTTTGTTGTGACCACACGTTTAGGCTTATCTCACATTGTTGGACTAATGTTCTTATTACCGTGAGGCCCAATTAGCTCCAGCCTCGGTCTGAGAGGATGGTGAGATGAGAGAAATGTGGAGATCTCACTGGTAGTAAATCCTCCACACACGGATGATCATTTCTCAGGTAGCTGGGAAATGATTGTTTTGAACATATCGGTACAGGGAACACCCCTATGGGTCAAATGCTCCCTAATTTATTATGCCTGTTTAATTTAGTTTTCTGACGTCGATCACGTTTAAGCTGGGCTTTTGCGCAGGTGTAGGTATTAGAGAGCTTAAGCGTCAAGGTTAGAACAGGAGAATCGGGTGAGGCTTTAAGGAGGAGGTCTTGGCTGTCACTAGCCTTGTGTAGTGGTACTTAATGAGTACTCATCACAGAATAAGACACTGAGATAAATAATGCCCAGAAGAAGTGATTATTTTTTCTCCTTGAAAATATTAAAGCATTAAATAGACTCATTTTTCAAGACCAACCAACCAAGATCAAGTTTGCAGGCTGTTTATTTGAACATTACAGTCAAAAACATTTCTCAACTCCCTAAATGGCCAGAAGAAGGAACATTGCTCATGGTCATGAGAACCAGTGGCCTGGAAGAAAGCCAGTATGCTGCTCTTTCTTACTCATCTTCATATTTAGATGGTCACTGCTTGCTTTCCTTCAACATTGTTTAGGTCCACCTATTACCATTCAGACTGTGTCTGGGGTAAAAGGTATTTGCTTACAGTCTAGAAACAAAGAGCCCCCTCTAGGCTGATTTCCCGAAGATGGAGGGCTGGAGTTTCTGCGTCTTTCTATCCCAGAAGCCCCATATATGGTTGGTGCTTAATAATAATTGTAGGATAAATATGTCTTTGTAAGTTAAGCTTCATAAATGAAAGAGAATTGTATAGGTAAGCTACATAGCCTCTTGATGTCTTTGAGTCCAGATACTCTGTTTCCTGTGAGCTGTAGATAAGCCAGCTAGGAAATTTTGCTTGCTGAAGATTTTTTTTTCCTAAGCAGCCCCACTAAATTTTCCTTTAAATTACAACACAGGAAAAGAACGGTCATTCTCCTATTACATTTTTTGTGAACTTAGTCTTGTGTGTCATCTCACAGGGTAAAGTATATCATATGTCCTAGTAAGAGACCACCAACTCATGAGGTCGCATGCCTTTGTACTTCAAGATCTAGGTGGGGGTGGAGTTCTAGTAGGTCAGGAAGCAGAGTTCAGAGGTTTAGGAGAGAGTGATTGGGG
>JAQQAC010003584.1:22175514-22196224 GCA_029783875.1 Phataginus tricuspis | reverse complement strand
CCATCAGTGTAGTAAGATGCCACAGATTCACTGTTTGCCTTCTCTGTACTACACTGTTTTCCCCGTGATCCCCCACACCATGTGTACTAAACATAATACCCCTCAATTCCCTTCTCCCACCCTCCCCACCCGCCTTCCCACAACCCTCCCCTTTGGTAACCACTAGTTCCTTCTTGGAGTCTGTGAGTCTGCTGCTATTTTGTTCGTTCAATATTGGTGTGTTGTTATACTCCACAAATGAGGGAAATCATTTGGCACTTCTCTTTCTCTACCTGGCTTATTTCACTGAGCATAACATCCTCCAGCTCCATCCATGTTGTTGCAAATACTAGGATTTCTTTCTTTCTTATGGCTGAATAGTATTCTGTTGTGTATATGTACCACATCTTCTTTATCCATTCATCTACTGATGGACACTTAGGTTGCTTCCATATCTTGGCTATTGTAAAAAGTGCTGTGATAAACATAGGGGTGCATATGTCTTTTTGAATCTGAGAAGTTGTATTCTTTGAATAAATTCCAAGGAGTGGGATTCCTGGGTCAAATGATATTTCTATTTTTAGTTTGTTGAGGAACCTCCATACTGCTTTCCACAATGGTTGAACTAGCTTACATTCCCACCAGCAGTGTAGGAGGGTTCCCCTTTCTCCGCATCCTCGCCAGCATTTGTTGTTCTTAGTCTTTTCAATGCTGGCCATCCTTACTGGTGTGAGGTGATATCTCATTGTAGTTTTAATTTGCATTTCCCTGATTATTAGTGATATGGAGCATCTTTTCATGTGTCTGTTGGCCATCTGAATTTCTTCTTTGGAGAAGTGTCTCTTCATATCATTTGCCCATTTTTTAATTGGATTATTTGCTTTTTGGATGTTGAGGTGTGTGAGTTCTTTATATATTTTGGATGTTAACCCCTTGTCAGGTATGTCATTTACAAATATATTCTTCCATACTGTAGGATGCCTTTTTGTTCTGTTGATGGTGTCCTTTGCTGTACAGGAGCTTTTTAGTTTGATGTAGTCCCATGTGTTCACTTTTGCTTTTGTTTCCCTTGCTTGAGGAGATGTGTTCAGGAAGAAGTTGAACATGCTTATAGTCAGGAGATTTTTGCCTATGTTGTCTTCTAAGAGTTTTATGGTTTAATGACTTACATTCAGGTCTTTGATCCATTTTGAGTTTACTTTTGTGTATGGGGTTAAACAATAATCCAGTTTCATTCTCTTGTATGTAGCTGTCCAGTTTTGCAACACAAGTTGTTGAAGAGGCTGTCATTTCCCCATTGTATGTCCATGGCTCCTTTATCGTATATTAATTGACCATATATGGTTGGGTTTATATCAGGGCTCTCTATTCTGTTCCATGGGTCTGTTCTTGTGCCAGTACCAAATTGTCTTGATTACTGTGGCTTTGTAGTAGAGCTTGAAGTCAGGGAGCATAATCCCCCCTGCATTATTCTTCCTTCTCAGGATGGCTTTGGCTATTCAGGGCATTTTGTGGCTCCATATGAATTTTAGAACTATTTGCTCTAGTTCATTGAAGAATGCTGTTGGTATTTTGATAGGAATTGCATTAAATCTGTAGATTGCTTTAGGCAGGATGGCCATTTTGACAATATGAATTCTTCCTATCCATGAGCATGGGATGTGTTTCCATTTATTGGTATCTTCCTTAATTTCTCTCATGAGTGTTTTGTAGTTTTCATAGTATAGATCTTTCACTTCCTTGGTTAGTTTTATTCCTAGGTGTTTTACTCTTTTTTATGCAATTGTGAATGGAATTGTTTTCCTGATTTCTCTTTCTGCTAGTTCATTGTTAGTATATAGGCATGCCACATATTTATGCATATTAATATAATATTAACGTATCCTGCAACGTTCCTGAATTCAGATATTAGATCTAGTAATTTTGGAGTAGATTCTTTATGGTTTTTTATGTACAATATCATGTCATCTGCAAACAGGGACAGTTTGAGTTCTTCCTTGCCAATCTGGATGCCTTTTATTTCTTTGTGTTGTCTGATTGCCATGGCTCAGACTACTAGAACTATGTTGAATAGAGGTGGGGAGAGTGGGCATCCTTGTCTTGTTCCCAATCATAGAGGAAAAGCTTTCAGCTTCTCGCTGTTAAGTATAATGTTGGCTGTGGTTTTGTCATATATAGCCTTTATTACGTTGAGGTACTTGCCCTCTATACCCATTTTGTTGAGAGTTTTTATCATGAATGGGTGTTGAATTTTGTCAAATGCTTTTTCAGCATCTATGGAGATGATTGTGTGGTTTTTGTCCTTCTTTTTGTTGATGTGGTGGATGATGTTGATGGATTTTCAAATGTTGTACCATCCTTGCATCCCTGGGATGAATCCCACTTGATCATGATGGATGATCTTTTTGATGTATTTTTGAATTCAGTTTGCTAATATTTTGTTGAGTATTTTTGCATCTATGTTCATCAGGGATTTTGGTCTGTAATTTTTTTTGTGGTGTCTTTGCCTAGTTTTGGTATTAGAGTGATGCTGGCCTCATAGAATGAGTTTGGAAATATTCCCTTTTCTACTCTTTGGAAAACTTTAAGGAGGATGGGTATTAGGTCTTCACTAAATGTTTGATAAAATTCAGCGATAAATCCATCTGGTCCAGGAGTTTTGTTCTTAGGTAGTTTTTTGATTACCAATTCAATTTTGTTGCTGGTAATTGGTCTTTTCAGATTTTCTGTTTCTTTCTGGCTCAGCCATGGAAGGTTGTATTTTTCTAGAAAGCTGTCCATTTCTTCTAGGTTATCCAGTTTGTTAGCATATAATTTTTCATAGTATTCTCTAATAATTCTTTGTCTTTCTGTGGTGTCCATACTGATTTTTCCTTTCTCATTTCTGATTCTGTTTATGTGTGTAGACTCTCCTTTTTTCTTGATAAGTATGGCTAGGGATTTATCTATTTTGTTTATTTTCTCGAAGAACCAGCTCCTGCTTTCATTGATTCTTTCTATTGTTTTATTCTTCTCGATTTTATTTATTTCTGATCTAATCTTTATTATGTCCCTCCTTCTACTGACTTTGGGCCTCATTTGTTCTACTTTTTCTAGTTTCATTAATTGTGAGTTTAGACTGTTCATTTGGGATTGTTCTTCTTTCCTGAGGTAGGCCTGTATTGCAATATACTTTCCTCTTAGCACGACCTTCTCTGCATCCCATAGATTTTACAGTTGAATTATTGTTGTCGTTTGTCTCCATATATTGCTTGATCTCTGTTTTTATTTGGTCATTGATCCATTGGTTATTTAGGAGCATGTTGTGAAGGCTCCATGTGTTTGGGATTTTTCATTTTCTTTGCATAATTTATTTCTAGTTTCATACCTTTGTGGTCCGAGAAAGTGGTTGGTACAATTTCAGTCTTTTTGAATTTACTGAGGCTCTTTTTGCAGTCTAGGATATGATCCATTCTTGAAAATGTTCCCTGTGCACTTGAGAAGAATGTGTATTCTGCTGCTTTTAGGTATAGAATTCTGTAGATGTCTGTTGGGTCCATATGTTCTAATGTGTTGTTCAGTGCCTCTGTGTCCTTACTTATTTTCTGTATGGTTGATCTGTTCTTTGGAGGAGTAATGTGCTGAGGTCTCCTAGAATGAATGCATTGCATTCTATTTCCCCTTTTAATTCTGTTAGTATTTGTTTCACATATGTCGGGGCTCCTGTGTTGGGTGCATAGATATTTATAATGGTTATATCTTCTTGTTGGATTGACCCCTTTATCATTATGTAATGTCCTTCTTTGTCTCTTGTGAGTTTCTTTGTTTTGAAGTCTATTTTGTCTGATACAAGTACTGCAACTCCTGCTTTTTTTCTCCCTATTAGTTGCATGGAATATTTTTTTCCATCCCTTCACTTTTAGTCTGTGTATGTCTTTGGGTTTAAAGTGAGTCTCTTGTAGGCAGCATATAGATGGGTCTTGTTTTTTTATCCATTCAGTGACTCTGTGTCTTTTAATTGGTGCCTTCCGACCATTTACATTTATGGTGATTATCGACAGGTATGTACTTATTGGCATTGTAGGCTTTAGAATTGTGGTTATGAAAGGTTCAAGATTAACTTCCTTACTATCTAAGAGTCTAACTTAACTAACTTAATATGCTATTTAGACACAGTCTAAAAGTTCTTTTTTTCTTCTCCCTTTTCTTCCTCCTCCATTCTTTATATATTAGATATCATATTCGGTACTCTTTGTCTATCCCTTGATTGACTTTGGGGATAGTTGATTTAATCTTGCATTTGCTTAGTAATTAACTGTTCTACCTTCTTTACTATGGTTTTATGACCTCTGGTGACTGCTATTAAACCTTAGGAACACTTCCATCTATAGCAGTCCCTCCAAAATACACTGTAGAGACTTTTTGTGGAAGGTAAATTCTCTCAGCTTTTGCTTATCTGGAAATTGTTTAATCCCTTCTTCAAATTTAAATAATAACCTTGCTTGATAAAGTATTCTTCATTGCATTAAATACATCATGGCACTCCCTTCTGGCCTGTAAGGTTTCTACTGAGAAGTCTGATGATAGTCTGATGGGCTTTCCTTTGTATGTGATCTTATTTCTCTCTCTTGCTGCTTTTAATAGTCTGTTCTTATCCTTGATCTTTGCCATTTTAATTACTATA
This sequence comes from Phataginus tricuspis, assembly GCA_029783875.1. Taxonomy (NCBI): domain Eukaryota; kingdom Metazoa; phylum Chordata; class Mammalia; order Pholidota; family Manidae; genus Phataginus; species Phataginus tricuspis. The sequence goes on along the minus strand of JAQQAC010003584.1, from coordinate 22,191,582 downwards.
TGTCTTGGTGTTGTCTTCCTTTCGTCCCTTGTGTTGGGAGATCTGTGCACCTCCATGGCATGAGAGACTATTTCCTCCCCCAGATTGGGAAAGTTTTCAGCAATTACATCCTCAAAGATACTTTCCCTTTTTCTCTCTCTTCTTCTTCTGGTACCCCTATAATGCGAATATTGTTCTGTTTGGATTGGTCACACAGTTCTCTCAATATTCTTTCATTCTTAGAGATCCTTTTTTCTCTCTGTGCCTCAGCTTCTTTGTATTCCTCTTCTCTAATTTCTATTTCATTTATTGTCTCCCCCACCATATCTAAACTGCTTTTAAAACTTTCCATTGTATGTTTCATTTCTGATACTGTGTTCCTTAATGATTGGATCTCTGACCGGAATTCATCCCTGAGTTCTTGAATATTTTTCTGTACCTCCATGAGCATGTTAATGATTTTTTATTTTGAAATCCCTTTCTGGCAGATTCATGAGGTTGATTTCATTTGAATTTTTCTTAGAGGTTGTATTCATAATTTTACTTTGAACCATGTTCCTTTGGCATTTATATTTGTATATGGCGCCCTCTAATGCCCAGAAGCTCTACTCTCTGGAGCTGCTTAGCCCCTGACGCAATGTCAGGGGTCGCAGGGGTGCGGTATTGGTGCCTGCGGGGGAGGAAAGACCTGTTTCCTGCTTCCCGGCTGCTATGCCTGTCTCCACTGCCTGAACCAGTGAGCCAAGCACACAGGTATAAGCCTCTGTGCTTTGTGTTTGTAGTTGGTGTAGACGGGGCTTCCTTCTTGCTGAACTAACGCCAGGGTAGGGTTTGCCAGTTTGTGAGCCAGGTGTGGCTGGCCAGGGGAAAGGCTCAGTAGGCTATGTATTATGGAGGGGGTCCTTGGAGATCTGTAGCCAGCCAGGGAGCCGGAGCTCCTGAAGAGCGTGAAAGTTCCCAACCTGCTGGGCAGAGTGCACCCAGACAGTTTTGTCTACCTGTCCTTTCTCCTGAGCAGTAAGCTCTGTGCAATCCTTGCCCCTTTAGCAGCCTTCTTGCTGTTAGGAAGTCTCTCAGACTGCCCACCTTTCTTTAGTCCCAGAGCAGCCAGATATGGATCCCTGCTTTCTACAAGTAGGTGGAATCTCAGTCTCTCCAGGTATTCTGCATGTCTTAGCTTTCCAACCCCCTAATCACAAGAGTACCATGAAAACACCATGAAATGTAGGTTTGTGCTCCCAGATCATATCTCCAGAGTTAGGTATTCAGCAGTCCCAGGCCTCCACCCCCTCCCCACTCTGTTTCTCTTCCTCCCCTGGAAAGCCTGGTGAGTGAAGGGCTTTGGTCTGTTACCCTGTTACGTGAGGTTTATTCTTTTCTCCAGGTGTATGTAGTTTGGCACCGTCCTCTTTCAGGATTAGTTGTATTAATTATATTTTCGTATTTGTCTTGCCAATGGGTTTTAGCCCTGGGCAAGTTTGCTATGGATTCAATGTGACCAAAGAAATTGACAGTAAAATGTTCTTGGGGTGAAAGGGTTATACCAAACTTTATTTCCAGGTGGCAGGTCAGTCACTAAAATCCCGTTCACTCAGAGCAAGTCTGCATGCAGCAAGCCGGCCTCTGCCTCCGGGCCCCTCTGCCCGCACAGCCGTCCTCCGGGCCCCTCTGCCTGCACTGCTGTCCTACACAGCTGTCCTCTGGGCCTTTCTGCACAGTTGTCCTGCACAGCCATCCTCTGGGCCTCTGTCCTCAGTTCTGCCACCACTCCAGCCTCTGCTCTCCTGCAGCCGTGCCACCCCGTGTTAAGTGCCGAGCACTGGGCAGAGCTCTTTATATAGAGTCAACAGCCATGTATTGCCCACAGGTGTGCAGTGAGCTAGTCAACCAGGGCAAGGTGAAAATCCTAGCCCCAGGAACTCTCATTTTATACACAGTATTATATGCGGTTTTAGGAGGAAGCCTCTGTCTCACGTCTCACACTGCCATCTTTCTCTGTAGTTTTTAAGAAGACTGATCTTATGATCTGGTGTGACAGTTAGTTTTTCCTCAGTTTTGCAGAAGCAGAACTCTGATTTTTATCAGTGGGCATTTCCTCTAGACTTGAAAGTTGTTCCTATCCTTAAGGGCATCAATGAATTTTTCTGCATGTCATGGTGGCCTTTTGATTAAGTGTGCCCTGGTTAATAATCTCCAAATGTACTACAATCAGGAGCAAACAGTAAAGTATCCATTTAGACAGAAGGTCAAATGAGGGATTAGAAAGTACTATCTTAACTTTACCATATTGTTTGATAGGATATATGCACCCTTTAGGTGCAGGGGTTGAACACATGGCTAGAAATGTATCAACTTTCTCACTATTATTATTTATTGGGAAAAGATTCAAATTATCAGGGTGAGACCCACAGCATTCGCTGCTGCAGATAATGCAAGATTTGTTTCGCTTATTGGCTACAGCTCCTATTTTGCAGTATAAATTGCTGTCTGAGTGTTAACACTTGGGCTCATCTTCTTGCGTCTCTGCTCAAAGAGAGCCAGTGATTCCTATTAAGCCGTGATTTACTATTAAGTCAGTTTGACTGTCCTGATCCAGCACAGTGCCTTGACCATCTCAGGTGCTTACTAAATGCCTGCTGATTGGACAGGATTTGAAAAACATTGAGACCTTCAGATTCGACCAGAAGCTGTCCCAAGAGGTGGCTATGCAGCTAGGAAATAGAGCTGCAACTTTTCCACATCCTTTGTTGCCAGGTTCCCAGCATATAATCAGAGTGTTGGAGACTACATTTAGCTGAAGTTTGGTGGTTTTTGTCTGTCTGTTTTTGTTTTGGGCAAATTGGGTCTGTGATAGCGACCTTTCAGATGTTTTGCCCTTTAGGGAAATGTGGTTCCTCAGGGAGCCTTGATGAACTGAAAGGCAGGTTGTGTGTTACCTTGTATCATGTCAGGTTTCATTTAGTTGATTGGACCGCTAAGCCACCAGGATTCCTAAGGAAGCCAGGAAGTCAGAGCTGCTGAACAGAAGCCTGGATTTGGGGCAGAAAGTGTGCAGGATAATCGTTCCCTTTGTGCTGGGGCTGCTGACTGTGCCACCTAAGGCTGGAGGACACTGGGTGTGGTTGGCGTGCTTGCCTAAGTACCTGTTTGCAGAGCCCTGAAACACTGGGGCAGAGCTCAAACAGCAGTAATCTGAAACCAGTCATGTTGGTTTTCCTTCTCCAGCCCCAGCAGCTAAAATCTGCATTCCAGATGAAACCTGCAGGGAAGCGGAAGAAAGCATTAAAAAAAAAAAAAGCTTCAGGGCAATAAATTAACTGTTTTTTAGAGTTCTGGGCATTTTGAGATCATCTCTTTCTTCCTTCACTTTTCCTTCTTGCTTTGGGCTTTCTAAGTGGCTGTTGATCTCTGTGTGCTCGTACTCTTTTTGGCCTGGATGGCACGGGCCTCTGACTGTAATTTAGATGGCAAAAGAGGGCCCGTAAGAAGTATTTCAGTCATTTTCTGCTGATTCACCTTTGAGTCTCCGGGGTTGCTCTGTGGGGGCGGTTGGGGACTGTCAGGACCCGCCTGCGGGCTCGGCACTTTCAGGAGCCTCCCTTGCTCGCCAATGAGGAAGTTGGAAGCCACCAGGAGACGCCAGGCACTGGGGCGGGGCTGCTGGTGGAGCCCCGGGCCGCGGTGACAGGGGGGCAGGCTGACTTTCTCTACCACAAAAAGCCTTTTGTCCACCGGAATAGAAACGGAAGTCCCAGGGGAGCAGCCTCCCCAGCCGGGGGTGGGAAGGTGCACAGGCTCAGCTGCTTCTGGGCCTAAAGCTCCGCGGACCTTTGCAGCTGCCCTGGGCACACCGTCGGCGCGCAAACCGGAAGGGCGGCGGGAGTGACCCAAAGAGATCCAGTGTGGCTGCTGGGCCCTGCTGCTCTCTGCCCTGTACGCGAAGAGCCCATGAAGTGAATGCACTGAGAGCAGGGGACAGGAGCAGAAGTCAGAGCTTCCTGCCGGGGCTTTGCTGAGACATGGAGAACACTGGTACCTCTCTGAATGGCAGGGATGTCTCGGAACCAGAAAAACCTGAGGCTGGACTTGAAATGGCCCAGTCGATCCTGAGCAAGTTCTCTATGAAAACCCTGTTTGGGTTTACGAGTAAATTGGAATCTGTGAAGTCTGAGGACAAAGATGCGGTGCTGAAAGCATTCCACAGTCTAGTCGTGGATCCCGGGCCTCGGCTGGAAGGTCCCAGCGATGGCTCAGGTCAGCAGGGGGCAGCGGCCGAGGCCCCACCTGACCTTGGGAATGATGGGAAGGTTGCACGGGTGGAGAAGGAGCCAGTGAGGGAGATGGGGCCAGAAGGAAGTCAGAGAACAGCAGAGCCAGGGATTTGTCTCCCTGGTCAAGAGTGTCTTCCCCTCACTGCTTCGGATGTAAGCCGAGATGATGTCATCGTGGTTCGTGGCACCCTGGTGACCACCACCGGTGATTCTGACTCTGACGGTGCTGACCAGGAGCCAGAAAAGGAGAGCAACACCAGCGGCCCAGCATCACCCAGTGTTGCTTTATCCGAGCCCTCTCAGGGGCCCAAAGAACAGCCAGGAGATTCCAGGAGAAATATTATTAAAGGGGAAGGGGACAGTGCTGAGCCCTGCGCAGAAGGTCCTCAAGGGACCCCCCCTGAGACGAGCAGCCCGCCAGAACCCGGTGACGGTAGCCTCCAGACAGAGCCCCGTGCCAGCCAAGGACAAGCTGGAGAAGAAGGTTCCGCCGTCCTACCTGCAGTGCCAGACCAGAACGTGAGTGCCCGTGCCACCGAAAACGCCTCTTCGAAAAAAGAAGTCCTTGAAGAGAAGTCATTCCAGCTTCCAGCTTTTTTTAGTGGGCTTCGTGTGCTGAAGAAGGGGGCTACAGCCGAGGGAGGGGAGACCATCACTGCAATTAAACCAAAGGATGGGGACCTGGCTTTGCCGAAATTGACCCAGCCTGTTCAGAAGTCCTTAATTCAGGCAGGGCCTCAAACAGGGAAGACTGCGGAGAAAACCGATGCGACGGCCCCTCCCACTCTCCTGGAGCAGCTCTCCCAGCTGCTCAACATTGACGTGCCCAAAGCCGAGCTAAAGGCAGGAGACCCTGCACAGCCCGGAGAAGAAGAGATGGGCTGCAGTGCTGTCCGGGAGCGCCGGGGCGGCCGTGGAGAGGCCCGAGCCCAGGACAGGGAGGTCGGACCAAGGCCACCAGAGACTGCCCTCGAAGCCTTTAAAGCCTTATTCATCCGTCCCCCCAGAAAGGGGGCCACAGCGGACACCTCCGAGCTAGAAGCTCTCAAGCGCAAGATGAGGCATGAGAAGGAGTCCCTAAGAGCTGTGTTTGAACGGTCCAAGTCCAGGCCAGCGGATGGCCCCTCTGACTGCAAAAGCATATGTAGAATTGGGCTTTGTGTTTATGTTGTAAAATGTGATGGTGCTGTATTTCTTTTCAGGCTCTCTGTCAAAGTGAATCCCAATTATTTATTGTTAGTGACTCTCTTCTAGGTAAGGATGATTATAATCAACCTGCCCTTGTAAGGAGTATGGCGTTGGACAAAAGCATTTTCTTTCTTCCTTATCATTCTAGAGTGTTATAAGAGGGATATACATAAAGATGTGAGGGTAGGAAAGTTCTGGGGTTAAACACTAATAGTAAATATTCTTATAAAATCAAGCAACATGAGGAGGCAATATGAAAATACAGCCCAGATGGCCTGACCACTGAATTATACCTCTGCGAAAACTATTTTTCCTTTGCAAGTCTGCCGTTTGGCAAAACGCGTGTTTGTGATATGATTAAAATGTTCTGTGTTGGCTACAAGGCATCCTGCTTGAGTGCTGGGTTTAGAAGTGGACCCGTGCCAGCTGGGTGGCCTTGATCATCTCTGAGCCTCAGTTTCCTCACCAACAAAGTGAAGAAAATAACTCTTATCATGGTGGTTGTGAAGGTGAAATGAAGTTAGCCCATGGTAACAATCTAATTGACAGAAAGCTGCTACTATTAAAGTTCAGATAACTTATAAAGACCAGCAAGCACCTGTCCAGGAGGTCATAAAGGTTCATGAGAACAATGAATAGAATTTCTTGGTTGTAGCAACTTGGCATTCAGTTTACTATTCCCTCCAGGATAGTTGATCAGTTAAAACGTTAAAAACTTTAAAGTCTTTAGAAAAATTCTTAGGTGGTAGTTAAATTAAACACAATATGACATTCTCCTAGTTGTAAAAATCAACCCTTATAAAAATAGCTTGAATCTGAAGGGCATTCCATTACTTTCTTTTAAATGAAAGAAAAAGAATTGAAATTAGCAATGTGGAGTGCTTAGAGAAATGTATCTTGGTCTATAGTTAATGTTCATGAAAAATGTGAAACTAGTCATTCTCTTATAAGTAACCTTGGCATTGGTTGGGGTACATTTGTAAACATTACTGTACATGTACTTTGTTGTGGTTCATTTGTATATGGCCAGAGCTGTGATTTTTTTTTTCCATAGTAATATGATAAAAATCACCTATTAAGAGTTGTATAGTACTTGGCCTTGGGTAGTTGACTTATTTTCACCCCTCACTGATCAATTTACATCTCTGGAAAAAGGCTGTACTGTAGTGAGATGTTTCAATTACAGTGAATGAGAGCAGTGCACGACTGGCCATTGAAATTAATTTTAGAGCTACCATGTTTGTTTTTAGGGATTAATTGACTCTGGCCACATTTCGTTTAACTTACTCTTTATTCACTTTTTCAACAGCCTGACCACAGCCCCACAGAGCAAGACGACAGGACCCCCGGCAGACTCCAGGCTGTCTGGCCGCCCCCCAAAGACAAGAGGCACTGAAGAAAAAGTGGGATTGAAGTACACCGAAGCAGGTAATGTGAAAAGAAGTCAGGCACCCAGGAAGGAATCTTTTGCTGCATTTGGCTCTGTGGCTTTTAGTTCTAGTTAAGTAGGCTCAGAATTTGAGTTTTGTTTCATTATAAAATGGAATGCTGAAGGCTTTTCTTTCTGGGTTTTATTGTTAAAGTGAACCCTTGCACATTTATCATTAACGAATCTTTTACAGGTGAAAGGTGAATACAGTGGAATGGATGAAGGTGGGGCAGGTGTGTAAGGCAGAGCTGTAACTGGATTTGTTGCTTGTCTTTGAGTAATGCTTTCGAGCTACAGGACCCTTGTGCAGAGTGAATGTACAGCTACTGTATCAGTTACTCTTTCACTTTTGTTAGACAAAGCTTTATTTAATACATGGCCAATAAAGCAATCTAACTCTCTGGAAACCTTCCCAGGAGCTTTGCTTGAATATAGTTAACATGGAATGGGAATCTAGATACCTTTACTCTTTAAGTGAAAGGCTCACATAAAAAAAAAAAAGAGAGGATGGTATATCTTAATTGTATATGTGTGTGTCTGAATGTATCACTGATGAAACCTCTTTGTCTTCTTCCTGATATTTGAAGATCACTTATACAGGCTTATATTTTACTGGTTGTCTTAGGTATATGTGTATATTTAGATCAGTCTGTCTGGTTATAGAAAACTATTTCTTTCAGCTCCTATTTGTTGATAGAATATGTGGATCAAAGTTTGGGCAGGTTAGTAATACGTGGTTTTTTGGCAGTATAAAATCACTTCAATAATTGAGAATGCAATTCATCTCGAGTTGGCAAATGAATCTCCAGTTCTACAACCTGATTGCTTTTAACCTCCATTTATACAATTGGCAAATTGCTGACTATGCTAAGACATCAACTGCCTTAAAGCACTTTTTCCTGCAGTGTTTGACTTACATGATGAGAAGTATCATGGCCTCAGTGAAAATATACATAACGGTTTCAGCCTTCTTACCTAGATTCAATTTTCCAAAATTGGAATGCTTGTGATTACAATATGAATAACCACCTACCAAGTTACCTTATGACCTGGCACAGCTTGAACAACTGAAAGTACTGAAGCTTTAATGAGAGACCAGCGTGCAGAGATCTTACTCCTAGTTTGTGCTGGTGGTCTTAGTCTCACCCCCACCAGTGTATTGTGGCAATCTTCCTCGTAATGATCGGCATTTGTGGGAAATACATGTCATAAATGGTTTTCAGTCCACTTCAAGTAGTATTTGGGGGTGTTTATACCTCCACAGAGATTCCTTAGTCTCTGTTTCTGTCCTCTTCCATTTCTAGAAGCTCAGAGGGGCAATGTAGCTTACCTCATCAGTGGCTTTCTCAGGCTCTTTTTTGACATTCAATGTGTTCTCAGCTCTCTAAGGTCTTGGAGGAGATGGGGGAAAGAGAAAGGAAGGGGTGAATAATGACAGAGCTGTTGGGTGGGCTGGGATGGCACAATGACACCAGGAGATGGAGGGGCAGCTTTTGTCTGGAGAAGACGGCTAGGTCTCCAGCCAGTTCCCATGAATGGCCGGGCTGTGACTTACTTACTGTGCCGGTCCTGATGCTCAGCTTCTTGAGAACTTTCTAGGTGCTCATTACTATACTGATATGCTTTTGGGGGTATCAAAGAAGAAGAAGGAACTTATTTTTTTACCCCATTACTCAATACCAGCATATGGTTGTCTTGTCATTTATGCTACTTTTGAAAAAGTTAATATTTTCCTTGTGATTTTTTTCCTTAAAGTTTTGTTGAGAAAACTGGGGTCTCCTAAGCATATGGTTTGTAGTTTAACACATTTTGTGGTATTTCCATTGGTTCCCCTGACTTTAGGGAAACAGGGAAAATTTGCCACTTTGTAGGGAGCACAGAGACAAAAATTAGATCCAAGATATTTCAAGGTGTTTGAAGTCTTATGCTTTTATATTTTCAGTGTTCTTTATTTTCCTAGGGTGTATTATGCATTAAATTAGTGAAATGGGAGGTCAGACTCTAGCCTTCATATCTCAAATGTGCAGTTGGAATTCTGTGCCATCGCTGTCTGAGCCCAGCCCTTGGCAGAGCTGGGAAAGCGATGGCGTTTCTCGTCACACGTGCTCACTGTCCTTGGGCTGTCGGCAGCCACTTTGGACCTGCCACCGCTTGGATTTCCCTTTATTGACAGTTTATCATCAAAGGATCTTTTACTGAAGGCTGAAGAGATCACTTAATACTCTAAACTCACTGTTGGTCAAGGATCAGAAAAAGAGCTGCTGTAAGAGAACCTGTCCCTTTTAAACCATGGCTTTGGAGTCCTCGTAGTGATATGAGGGTGGCGGGCCACTGTTGCTGGTGCCTGCACCAGGGATGCTCTCTCCTGCCACTCCCAAAGCCATCAGCATCATCTGTACCTGCAGACCCTGCAGCTCCCCCCTTGGCGGTGAAGCCCTGGGCTTGCACGAGAGCTGCCGCTGTTCTGATCGCACTGTGCCTGCCATCGGGGCCAGCCGAGCTCTCAGGGCCCTGGTGATGTGCCGGCTAGGGAAGCACCAGCGTCTGCAGAGCTGTCACTCAGGGGACCTGCCGCAGTTGCTGTTGTTGACCTCTACCGCCCCTGGAGGGGCCCCAGTGCTGATTCACTGTGCGCTCGAAGTGCCTGAACTGTGCTGCTCAAATGAGAGAGTCCCTCTTCCACCTCTTACGGTGCTTTCCTACCATATCATCAGTTCCCTTCTTCTTTGTGTTTGGGAGGCCCCACAGCAGTTTTGAGTGAAAAGAGCGTTTCCCCCTTTTCAGTGGTATTGGGCTAAGGACAACTGGAGTGACAGACCGTATGTTCTCAGAATTGTCTTTTCTCTTCTGAGTACAGAGCTGCTATCGAAACTGTGGGAAGTTGTAGGCTGGTCTTGCTTTTTAGGAGGAATCTTTCAGTGGGCTTCTCACATCCTTAAATGGTTAATCAACTCACGTTGAGCCGGTGCCTCTGTCCCGCGCTGCAGACCAGACACTTCTGGGTGCGGTCAACCTGATTGGCTTCGGAAGCTCGGGCTACACCCAATCGCAGCCAAGTGAAAAGGCGTGCTGTAAAACAGTGCGAGGGGAACCAAAGAGAAAAATGTCCACCTTTAAATTTGTAACAAAAACAATTTGTCTCACGAGGAATGGATAGCCAGTGTTCTCTTTTGTGCCTCTTCTAGTGTGCTGTCCTGTATGTGGTCAGGTTGTACAAGGGTTAGCGACTTGCCCTTGAGGGCAAGTCTTGAGGGGTTGGGGGCAAAAAAGACTGGGAAGCACAAGGATCTAGGTATCATAGTTAATATAGGGTTAAACTTTGTATCTCAGACTTGAATGGAAAATGTTTCTAAACCACGCGAGGTTACTTTCTTCCTTTTGCTCTGTGGAGTATAAATGCACTTAGCCTTATTTCTTCATTTCATAATTACACATATTACGGTAGCAACCAGGGTCTTGTCAGGAATCAAGGGATACACTCAAATTGGATGATCTGAGAGTGTATGAGAGTCTACGAAGGGTGGGCGGGGTTTAGGAAAGGCAGTAAGTGGTGCTGGCGCACTCTGGGGCTGGTAGGGAGGAGCTTTCAGCGCCCTAGACCTGAGGGGCCGAGGGTAGGAGAAGCTACCGGGGAGACTCACAACCTCAGAGGAAGGCTGAGTGGTATGGGGAGGGCAGCCCATGGGAGCTGCGCCCGTCCGTGGAGGGAAGCATTCAACCCAAGCAGGAGGGAGCTGGAGGACTAAATACCCTTATCTCTTCTGCTCTCTGGTCTCTCACCATCGTTCCCGCTGGCCAGACCCAAAGAGAAGTCAGAGACCTGGGAGCCACTCTATGCCATCCCTTTAGGCCAGAGAACAAGGCTCACAATAGCGCACAAAAGCGGGGAGAACAGATCTGGAGAGGCAAATAAAAGATGCCCAGCATTGCCAAAGGATTCCAATGAAAGAAGGTTCTAAAGAGCGCCAGTCTGCTTGGAGAAGAATTGGCACATACCTACCTTGATACCTGACTGCCAGGGTACTAATAGTGGCATAAAGAAAAATTTCTGTCCTTTATCCTGTGGGAGGGTTATGTTTTCTGCTTGAATCAGTTCATCGAAAATGTAATGGCTGTCATTCAGAGCCTTGCTCTGCAGATGACGCCTTCACTCTAATAGAGAGGCTTTGTTTACTTATCTCAGAGAGTATTCCATAAGTTTTAAATGTTTCTTTAGATTACAAAATAAAATAATAAATTTGGGAAATAACCAGAAACAACACAAAGCAAAATAAACTTTCTGTAGTTAATGTTTTATAGGAAAACCATTGCCAATGTTTTGAATGACAGGCCTATGTGAATTTAATACTTAAATTTTTTTGGTTGGACTGTACAGACTGCTTTTCACAGTTGAAAACATGACTATCTCTGATTTTTTTTACTACATTTTAACAGTGATTGGAGATACTTAGTTTTTTTCAAGTTATACATATAGAAATAATGCTATAAATATTATTGTGTATAAACGTTTTTATCTTAGGTAAAATTCCTTGTGGTTGAATTGCTAGATATAAGAGTATATGCCCCTTTAAGGTTTTTGATGCATATTAATTAAGAAAGTTAATTTTTAATCTAAAGATATTCAGTATGAAAATGATGCTGGGATTCTTATTCATGGAGTAGAAGAATGAACTTAGCAAACACTGGAGGTAGGAGAGCCAGGCAGAGGGTTTCATTTAGAGATAAAGTGAGAGGACAGAGCTCCCGGCTCACCCAGGAGGGGACAAGAGTGTGTTGTCTGGAGGTTTTATAGGTGGTTGAGAGACAAAAGGCTAGGGTTGTACACCTGCTAAGTAGTCTCAAAATGTTTATCTTTGAAGAGACATTAAGTTTCTTATTAGTCTTCCCGGTTATTTATGAGAAATTTACTGCTCTGATTTCCTCCCAGGATAGCAGCTTCCTGGTCTGGGAGCATATCACTCAAGACCGCCTGCTTTGCTCCCAAGGTGGGCTGAGTTATTGTTTGTTAAAGAGGATGTTAAGAAAGTTACTTTTTAAAAAATTGGGTTTAAAATGCAATCTTATTTTCAAGATGGAATCCTTCCTGTTTTTGGGGGGCTTGCTTGTTAAAGTGCCCAGGTGGCAAATCACTTGACTAGGGCTGGAGGAAGAGAAGCACCTGGGGAAAGTCAAAAAAATAAGCTGGGTCCCCCAGCAGCCAGAGCACATCCCACAATGGATTATCTTGCTTTGTTTTATCCAGAGGCCCTCATCTATTCTGTCTAAACCCACGGTCCCTGTCTCAAAAACTTAATACTTTTAAAACACTGAACATATTTTTCCTTCTTTATCATTTGCTTTTAATTCTACTAGTATTTTCTGGTATATTGAAGTTTTAAGATTTATATGGTCAAATCTGTCCTCATTGCATAACTTTTCTTTTGATTTAAAAAGACTCAAAGATCATCTGTATTTTCAAATTCCTTAAATGATTTCTTTCTACCTCTTCCTTTGTTCTCTTATTCCAGTTCATGCCAAAAATAATTTGTTTTTTGTGCACAGCCTGAGGTAGAGATCTAAGACAAAAAGTTTTTTCCTTAGTTGCTAATTTTACAGCAGGCTTCTGGAGTAATTATTCCTCTCTTTGGTACCGTTTGGGGGCCTTCTGTTCTCTTTGTGTTTGTATTTTGTATCAGTATCTTAAGTAATTGCAGTATTACGTCTCAGATCCTGTTCAAGTTTTCACGCATGCTTTAAAAAAATGTTTTGGGCTTTCCTCTGGTTTATTCCAGAAAACCTTCATTTACTTGTTTAAGTTTCAGAAGGTTCCCTTTGGGATTTTTTATAGGAGTCGTATTAACTTGTAAGTTAATGGTAAAGGTGGGAATGAGAATTGAGATCTTTAAAGTGCTTAGTATTTCCACTAAGGGATATAGCTTATGAAGCAATTTGAATTTGCTTTTTTGAATCTGTAAACTAAATATGTATCTCCTGTATTTTTTTCTAGATATATTCCCAGGCATATTATTTTTAAAATACATGATATGAATTTGTATCTTGTGATTTGCTTATTTTTCTTAAAGTCAAATGGATTCTTAAGAATGTAGCAACTCACACACCCTGCCTCCTCTGTAGATTTTGCACCCAAGGCTAGGCTGAGTGGAGGACACATCTGGACTGACTGACCTCAAAGGTACCTTCCCTCAGTTTTACTCTCACTAGTGATTCTTAATATTCTGGGACTCCTTTAACAATCTAACAGTGATAGAAAGCGATGGAAGGAGGCACTGCAGTTGATTTCGCATGTCCCGGCTCTCCCCCAAGCCCCACCCCAGGTTTGGAGGAAGAACCTTAGTTGAAATGCTCAGCCCAGAGCTGGGCTTCCTGGTCCGTTCAGCTCCTGTTTTGTATTCTGGCAGATGGCCTGACTGAAACCTCTCATTGTTCATTAAGAAATTTAAGAAACCTATTACCATGGGGTGCGCCTCAGCATCCTGAGAGAAAATACAGTCGATGTTTGTGAGGTGAAAACGGTGCCGTTTGGGGGAACTGGCAATGACTTAATTACCTATGGAAGGAAGGAGAAAAAAGTACAAAGAAGAAAAACCTCCTGTCTTCTGTACCAAAATAAACTGTACATATCTGGTTTCTCTCCCAAAGTGCCTCTGGAAAAGCTCTTCTCTCCGCCGGCTGCACCTCAGAGCTGGGCCGGGGGCTGGCATGCGGCTGCCCTGCCAAGCGAGAGCACTGAGGCTTTTGTAGGAAAGAGGACCTGGCACCGGGCATCACGAGTGTCGGGAGGGAGCAGGTGCCAGTGCGCGTGGCATCTCTGGGGCTCACGCATGCCTCCCAGGACCTCGGAGTATCGCAGGAACATTCCTATTTAGAGTATTTTGAATCAGATAGAGACACAGCTTAATAAAGATCCACCTACTGTCTGGTTTGTATCTGAGCTGGGTTCCCATGGCTATAAAGTGATAGAGCTGTTTGCCTCCCTTCCTGGTGAGTCAGACATCCTTGCCTACCAGCCAGGGAGAGCTATAAATATCTTAGAATATTTTATTGGCCTACTGTACTTTTCAAACTGTCTCTACTCATAGCTAACATGCTGCATTAGCCATGAATGGTTTTTCCTTGAACGGTCATGTGTCTAAACAGATTATTCTGTGTCCTTTTGTGGTCTAGGCAATAGGTTTGTTCATTGTATTTTTTATGGGCCTTTGTGACATTACCATCACTTGTGTGCAGTTGTGTGATAGTCCAGAAATTGGAAGCTGTACAGAAACCCTCGGATTTTGTGGTAGAAAGGGGGTAAACTGGGAAACTAGAGGTGACACGAATGTGTCATGCTTCCTCTGTGGGAAGTGAGATTGACTTCCCACAGCACAAACAGGAGCTAATGGTTGATGACAAGCAGAGGGAATCCTGAAAGGTGGAAAAGCAACTCAGGACTCACATGTTGTGTGTTTGGCTCAGGCGAGTAGAAGCAAGAGATTAAAAGATTAAAACATAGCAGCTGAAATTTTAGAATATTAAACAAAGCTGCATGTATCTTAGAAATCATTTAGCTTATCTATTCATCTGAGAGCCAGAGAGGTTATGACCTACTGAAAGATACACGTAATTAACAAGAGAGCTGAAAATACAGTTGGAAGAGAAGAATGGTGCCATCAAGCTGGGGAGGGGTTGGAGTGTGATGGATTTTTGTTTTTTTCCTTCCAATAAACCAATATTTAAAGATCTAACAAGGAAAACACAGGTAAAGGAGCATTTAAGAATTATGTTGGTTATAAAAATAACTTACTATGGGGACTGGAGTCAGTCTGACTATTAAGTGAGAACATAAGAAGAGTACCATATCAGCTCGCCAGACATACACAGAAACTGACCAGGTCACTTTATGCTGCCTTTTTGACTTGTAAAAATTAAAAATGCCATTAAACTCTTTTTTTTTGTAATGCTCCTGAGGGTCACGTAAGCAATTTAAAGCAAATAAAGATGCTCCTGATTTGTGGATTCTTGCAAAGTTTAGATAGAGCTCATTGCTGGGCTATAGCTTCAGTGCTAAAGCGCATGGTATGTTTGATTTTAGGAGATACATGAACAAATACTTTATTTTAATGGCTGTATTTTTTCAGTAGTTTTACTGTCGTAGAGAAAATAAAGCGAACACTCAAGCCCAATTATAGGCTTCCTTCACGGAGATGAGAATGAACTTTGTGCCATATCCTATGCTACACTTTTACAAATACCTCCTTTCAAAATTTTTATTCTCCAAATATATACCCAGGAGGCCCCATTTTCTTGTCGCCCACAAGTCTTCATCTATTGCCAGTGCTCTCTCTGGATGCTCAACCAAGCAGCCCCTTGATGTCCCAGCCTCAGCATCTGTGCCCCTCGGCCCTCACCACCACACCTCGTCCCTGCAGCCCCGTGGGCTTCCTTCCTCTTGCCTCATTGTGCTCATAGCTGTCAACTAGCTCAGTAAAGACAGAGCACTCACTCCTTCAGATCCCTTCTCCAAAGAAAGCAGCTGGAAAATTATAAATTTTTTTCCCTCTTCTGTAGAAGGAACAAATCATTGTATTTCTGAGAAATACCTAAACACAGTTTTACTATCTATGCTCTTGAGCATCCCCACCCACCCCTAGTAAAGAAGGAACTGGAGGAAGGAGTGAGAACATAAGATGAGAAAGGTAGAAAAGTGGCTCAGAGAGAAAGGAAAATTGCATCAGGGAAACTCGAGGGTGCAGTCGTCTGGAATTACCTATATTGCAGATTACATAGGTTTAAGCATCAAATTGACTTGCAGTTGAGGCTTGGCACTGTCCTGTATTAGCTGTGACCCAAGTCAATATTCTTTACCTATAAAAATAAGGCCAATGATAATTTAAATAGTATAAAGATAAAATGAGATGACTTGTAGTTCAATGCCATCAAAGTTGACTTTTTTAAATTACCTTTTATTGAAGTATACATATGGAAAATTGCTCATATTTCAAGTATATAACTATAAATTGTAACAAAGTGAGCATATGCTTGTAACTACCATACAAATCAAGAAATAGTACATTACCTACCTCCCATAAGCTTCCATCTTGCCCCCTTCCAATCACCACAATTTCCCATTTCCTCAAAAGAAACCATGGTGCTGACTTCCATCACTACAGATTAGTTTCATTTGCTTTTGACTTAATACGGTGTCTGGCTTCTTTCCTTCAA
>JAQQAC010003584.1:22154274-22175014 GCA_029783875.1 Phataginus tricuspis | reverse complement strand
TTGAAGGAAAGAAGCCAGACACCGTATTAAGTCAAAAGCAAATGAAACTAATCTGTAGTGATGGAAGTCAGCACCATGGTTTCTTTTGAGGAAATGGGAAATTGTGGTGATTGGAAGGGGGCAAGATGGAAGCTTATGGGAGGTAGGTAATGTACTATTTCTTGATTTGTATGGTAGTTACAAGCATATGCTCACTTTGTTACAATTTATAGTTATATACTTGAAATACGAGCAATTTTCCATATGTATACTTCAATAAAAGGTAATTTAAAAAAGTCAACTTTGATGGCATTGAACTACAAGTCATCTCATTTTATCTTTATACTATTTAAATTATCATTGTCCTTATTTTTATAGGTAAAGAATATTGACTTGGGTCACAGCTAATACAGGACAGTGCCAAGCCTCAACTGCAAGTCAATTTGATGCTTAAACCTATGTAATCTGCAGTATAGGTAATTCCAGACGACTGCACCCTCGAGTTTCCCTGATGCAATTTTCCTTTCTCTCTGAGCCACTTTTCTACCTTTCTCATCTTATGTTCTCACTCCTTCCTCCAGTTCCTTCTTTACTAGGGGTGGGTGGGGATGCTCAAGAGCATAGATAGTAAAACTGTGTTTAGGTATTTCTCAGAAATACAATGATTTGTTCCTTCTACAGAAGAGGGAAAAAAATTTATAATTTTCCAGCTGCTTTCTTTGGAGAAGGGATCTGAAGGGGTGAGTGCTCTGTCTGTACTGAGCTAGTTGACAGCTATGAGCACAATGAGGCAAAAGGAAGGAAGCCCACGGGGCTGCAGGGACGAGGTGTGGTGGTGAGGGCCGAGGGGCACAGATGCTGAGGCTGGGACATCCAGGGGCTGCTTGGTTGAGCATCCAGAGAGAGCACTGGCAATAGATGAAGACTTGTGGGCGACAAGAAAATGGGGCCTCCTGGGTATATATTTGGAGAATAAAAATTTTGAAAGGAGGTATTTGTAAAAGTGTAGCATAGGATATGGCACAAAGTTCATTCTCATCTCCCTGAAGGAAGCCTAAAATTGGGCTTGAGTGTTCGCTTTATTTTCTCTACGACAGTAAAACTACTGAAAAAATACAGCCATTAAAATAAAGTATTTGTTCATGTATCTCCTAAAATCAAACATACCATGCGCTTTAGCACTGAAGCTATAGCCCAGCAATGAGCTCTATCTAAACTTTGCAAGAATCCACAAATCAGGAGCATCTTTATTTGCTTTAAATTGCTTAAGTGACCCTCAGGAGCATTACAAAAAAAAGAGTTTAATGGAATTTTTAATTTTTACAAGTCAAAAAGGCAGCATAAAGTGACCTGGTCAGTTTCTGTGTATGTCTGGCGAGCTGATATGGTACTCTTCTTATGTTCTCACTTAATAGTCAGACTGACTCCAGTCCCCATAGTAAGTTATTTTTATAACCAACATAATTCTTAAATGCTCCTTTACCTGTGTTTTCCTTGTTAGATCTTTAAATATTGGTTTATTGGAAGGAAAAAAACAAAAATCCATCACACTCCAACCCCTCCCCAGCTTGATGGCACCATTCTTCTCTTCCAACTGTATTTTCAGCTCTCTTATTAATTACGTGTATCTTTCAGTAGGTCATAACCTCTCTGGCTCTCAGATGAATAGATAAGCTAAATGATTTCTAAGATACATGCAGCTTTGTTTAATATTCTAAAATTTCAGCTGCTATGTTTTAATCTTTTAATCTCTTGCTTCTACTCGCCTGAGCCAAACACACAACATGTGAGTCCTGAGTTGCTTTTCCACCTTTCAGGATTCCCTCTGCTTGTCATCAACCATTAGCTCCTGTTTGTGCTGTGGGAAGTCAATCTCACTTCCCACAGAGGAAGCATGACACATTCGTGTCACCTCTAGTTTCCCAGTTTACCCCCTTTCTACCACAAAATCTGAGGGTTTCTGTACAGCTTCCAATTTCTGGACTATCACACAACTGCACACAAGTGATGGTAATGTCACAAAGGCCCATAAAAAAATACAATGAACAAACCTATTGCCTAGACCACAAAAGGACACAGAATAATCTGTTTAGACACATGACCGTTCAAGGAAAAACCATTCATGGCTAATGCAGCGTGTTAGCTATGAGTAGAGACAGTTTGAAAAGTACAGTAGGCCAATAAAATATTCTAAGATATTTATAGCTCTCCCTGGCTGGTAGGCAAGGATGTCTGACTCACCAGGAAGGGAGGCAAACAGCTCTATCACTTTATAGCCATGGGAACCCAGCTCAGATACAAACCAGACAGTAGGTGGATCTTTATTAAGCTGTGTCTCTATCTGATTCAAAATACTCTAAATAGGAATGTTCCTGCGATACTCCGAGGTCCTGGGAGGCATGCGTGAGCCCCAGAGATGCCACGCGCACTGGCACCTGCTCCCTCCCGACACTCGTGATGCCCGGTGCCAGGTCCTCTTTCCTACAAAAGCCTCAGTGCTCTCGCTTGGCAGGGCAGCCGCATGCCAGCCCCCGGCCCAGCTCTGAGGTGCAGCCGGCGGAGAGAAGAGCTTTTCCAGAGGCACTTTGGGAGAGAAACCAGATATGTACAGTTTATTTTGGTACAGAAGACAGGAGGTTTTTCTTCTTTGTACTTTTTTCTCCTTCCTTCCATAGGTAATTAAGTCATTGCCAGTTCCCCCAAATGGCACCGTTTTCACCTCACAAACATCGACTGTATTTTCTCTCAGGATGCTGAGGCGCACCCCATGGTAATATGTTTCTTAAATTTCTTAATGAACAATGAGAGGTTTCAGTCAGGCCATCTGCCAGAATACAAAACAGGAGCTGAACGGACCAGGAAGCCCAGCTCTGGGCTGAGCATTTCAACTAAGGTTCTTCCTCCAAACCTGGGGTGGGGCTTGGGGGAGAGCCGGGACATGCGAAATCAACTGCAGTGCCTCCTTCCATCGCTTTCTATCACTGTTAGATTGTTAAAGGAGTCCCAGAATATTAAGAATCACTAGTGAGAGTAAAACTGAGGGAAGGTACCTTTGAGGTCAGTCAGTCCAGATGTGTCCTCCACTCAGCCTAGCCTTGGGTGCAAAATCTACAGAGGAGGCAGGGTGTGTGAGTTGCTACATTCTTAAGAATCCATTTGACTTTAAGAAAAATAAGCAAATCACAAGATACAAATTCATATCATGTATTTTAAAAATAATATGCCTGGGAATATATCTAGAAAAAAATACAGGAGATACATATTTAGTTTACAGATTCAAAAAAGAAAATTCAAATTGCTTCATAAGCTATGTCCCTTAGTGGAAATACTAAGCACTTTAAAGGTCTCAATTCTCATTCCCACCTTTACCATTAACTTACAAGTTAATATGACTCCTATAAAAATCCCAAAGGGAACCTTCTGAAACTTAAACAAGTAAAGGAAGGTTTTCTGGAATAAACCAGAGGAAAGCCCAAAACACTTTTTTAAAGCATGCATGAGAACTTGAACAGGATCTGAGACTAATACTGCAATTACTTAAGATACTGATACAAAATACAAACACAAAGAGAACAGAAGGCCCCCAAACGGTACCAAACCTGGCACAGAGAGGAATAATTACTCCAGAAGCCTGCTGTAAAATTAGCAACTAAGGAAAAAACTTTTTGTCTTAGATCTCTACCTCAGGCTGTGCACAAAAAACAAATTATTTTTGGCATGAACTGGAATAAGAGAACAAAGGAAGAGGTAGAAAGAAATCATTTAAGGAATTTGAAAATACAGATGATCTTTGAGTCTTTTTAAACCAAAAGAAAAGTTATGCAATGAGGACAGATTTGACCATATAAATCTTAAAACTTCTATATACCAGAAAATACTAGTAGAATTAAAAGCAAATGATAAAGAAGGAAAAATATGTTCAGTGTTTTAAAAGTATTAAGTTTTTGAGACAGGGACCGTGGGTTTAGACAGAATAGATGAGGGCCTCTGGATAAAACAAAGCAAGATAATCCATTGTGGGATGTGCTCTGGCTGCTGGGGGACCCAGCTTATTTTTTTGACTTTCCCCAGGTGCTTCTCTTCCTCCAGCCCTAGTCAAGTGATTTGCCACCTGGGCACTTTAACAAGCAAGCCCCCAAAAAACAGGAAGGATTCCATCTTGAAAATAAGATTGCATTTTAAACCCAATTTTTTAAAAAGTAACTTTCTTAACATACTCTTTAACAAACAATAACTCAGCCCACCTTGGGAGCAAAGCAGGCGGTCTTGAGTGATATGCTCCCAGACCAGGAAGCTGCTATCCTGGGAGGAAATCAGAGCAGTAAATTTCTCATAAATAACCGGGAAGACTAATAAGAAACTTAATGTCTCTTCAAAGATAAACATTTTGAGACTACTTAGCAGGTGTACAACCCTGGCCTTTTGTCTCTCAACCGCCTATAAAACCTCCAGACAACACACTCTTGTCCCCTCCTGGGTGAGCCGGGAGCTCTGTCCTCTCACTTTATCTCTAAATGAAAGCCTCTGCCTGGCTCTCCTACCTCCAGTGTTTGCTAAGTTCATTCTTCTACTCCATGAATAAGAATCCCAGCATCATTTTCACACTGAATATCTTTAGATAAAAAACTAACTTTCTTAATTAATATGCATCAAAAACCTTAAAGGGGCATATACTCTTATATCTAGCAATTCAACCACAAGGAATTTTACCTAAGATAAAAACATTTATACACAATAATATTTATAGCATTATTTCTATACGTATAACTTGAAAAAAACTAAATATCTCTAATCACTGTTAAAATGTAGTAAAAAAATATCAGAGATAGTCATGTTTTCAACTGTGAAAAGCAGTCTGTACAGTCCAACCAAAAAATTTAAGTATTAAATTCACATAGGCCTGTCATTCAAAACATTGGCAATGGTTTTCCTATAAAACATTAACTACAGAAAGTTTATTTTGCTTTGTGTTGTTTCTGGTTATTTCCCAAATTTGTTATTTTATTTTGTAATCTAAAGAAACATTTAAAACTTATGGAATACTCTCTGAGATAAGTAAACAAAGCCTCTCTATTAGAGTGAAGGCGTCATCTACAGAGCAAGGCTCTGAATGATAGCCATTACATTTTCGATGAACTGATTCAAGCAGAAAACATAACCCTCCCACAGGATAAAGGACAGAAATTTTTCTTTATGCCACTATTACTACCCTGGCGGTCAGGTATAACAAGGTAGGTATGTGCCAATTCTTCTCCAAGCAGACTGGCGCTCTTTAGAACCTTCTTTCATTGGAATCCTTTGGCAATGCTGGGCATCTTTTATTTGCCTCTCCAGATCTGTTCTCCCCACTTTTGTGCGCTATTGTGAGCCTTGTTGTCTGGCCTAAAGGGATGGCATAGAGTGGGTCCCAGGTCTCTGACTTCTCTTTGGGTCTGGCCAGCGGGAGCAATGGTGAGAGACCAGAGAGCAGAAGAGATAAGGGTATTTAGTCCCCCAGCTCCCTCCTGCTCGGGTTGAATGCTTCCCTCCACGGACGGGCGCAGCTCCCATGGGCTGCCCTCCCCATACCACTCAGCCTTCCTCTGAGGTTGTGAGTCTCCCCGGTAGCTTCTCCTACCCTCGGC
This sequence comes from Phataginus tricuspis, assembly GCA_029783875.1. Taxonomy (NCBI): domain Eukaryota; kingdom Metazoa; phylum Chordata; class Mammalia; order Pholidota; family Manidae; genus Phataginus; species Phataginus tricuspis. Next base: position 22,169,411 of record JAQQAC010003584.1, on the reverse strand, counting down.
CCCTCAGGTCTAGGGCGCTGAAAGCTCCTGCCTACCAGCCCCAGAGTGCGCCAGCACCACTTACTGCCTTTCCTAAACCCCGCCCACCCTTCGTAGAGTCTCATACACTCTCCAATCATCCAATTTGAGTGTATCCCTTGATTCCTGACAAGACCCTGGTTGCTACCGTAATATGTGTAATTATGAAATGAAGAAATAAGGCTAAGTGCATTTATACTCCACAGAGCAAAAGGAAGAAAGTGACCTCATGTGGTTTAGAAACATTTTCCATTCAAGTCTGAGATACAAAGTTTAACCCTATATTAACTATGATACCTAGATCCTTGTGCTTCCCAGTCTTTTTTGCCCCCATCCCCTCAAGACTTGTCCTCAAGGGCAAGTCGCTAACCCTTGTACAACCTGACCACATACAGGACAGCACACTAGAAGAGGCACAGAAGAGAACACTGGCTATCCATTCCTCGTGAGACAAATTGTTTTTGTTACAAATTTAAAGGTGGACATTTTTCTCTTCGGTTCCCCTCACACTGTTTTACAGCACGCCTTTTCACTTGGCTGCGATTGGGTGTAGCCCGAGCTTCCGAAGCCGATCAGGTTGACCGCACCCAGATGTGTCTGGTCTGCAGCGCGGGACAGAGGCACCGGCTCAACGTGAGTTGATTAACCATTTAAGGATGTGAGAAGCCCACTGAAAGATTCCTCCTAAAAAAGCAAGACCAGCCTACAACTTCCCACAGTTTCGATAGCAGCTCTGTACTCAGAAGAGAAGACAATTCTGAGAACATACGGTCTGTCACTCCAGTTGTCCTTAGCCCAATACCACTGAAAAGGGGGAAACGCTCTTTTCACTCAAAACTGCTGTGGGGCCTCCCAAACACAAAGCAGAACGGAACTGATGATATGGTAGGAAAGCACCGTAAGAGGTGGAAGAGGGACTCTCTCATTTGAGCAGCACAGTTCAGGCACTTCGAGCGCACAGTGAATCGGCACTGGGGCCCCTCCAGGGGTGGTAGAGGTCAACAACAGCAACTGCGGCAGGTCCCCTGAGTGACAGCTCTGCAGACGCTGGTGCTTCCCTCAGCCGGCACATCACCAGGGCCCTGAGAGCTCGGCTGGCCCCGATGGCGGGCACAGTGCGATCAGAACAGCGGCAGCTCTCGTGCAAGCCCAGGGCTTCACCGCCAAGGGGGGAGCTGCAGGGTCTGCAGGTACAGATGATGCTGATGGCTTTGGGAGTGGCAGGAGAGAGCATCCCTGGTGCGGGCACCAGCAACAGTGGCCCGCCACCCTCATATCACTACGAGGACTCCAAAGCCATGGTTTAAAAGGGACAGGTTCTCTTACAGCAGCTCTTTTTCTGATCCTTGACCAACAGTGAGTTTAGAGTATTAAGTGATCTCTTCAGCCTTCAGTAAAAGATCCTTTGATGATAAACTGTCAATAAAGGGAAATCCAAGCGGTGGCAGGTCCAAAGTGGCTGCCGACAGCCCAAGGACAGTGTGCACGCGTGACGAGAAACGCCATCGCTTTCCCAGCTCTGCCAAGGGCTGGGCTTAGACAGCGATGGCACAGAATTCCAACTGCACATTTGAGATATGGAGGCTAGAGTCTGACCTCCCATTTCACTAATTTAATGCATAATACACCCTAGGAAAATAAAGAACACTGAAAATATAAAAGCATAAGACTTCAAACACCTTGAAATATCTTGGATCTAATTTTTGTCTCTGTGCTCCCTACAGAGTGGCAAATTTTCCCTGTTTCCCTAAAGTCAGGGGAACCAATGGAAATACCACAAAATGTATTAAACTACAAACCATATGCTTAGGAGACCCCAGTTTTCTCAACAAAACTTTAAGGAAAAAAATCACAAGGAAAATATTAACTTTTTCAAAATTAGCATAAATGACAAGACAACCATATGCTGGTATTGAGTAATGGGGTAAAAAAATAAGTTCCTTCTTCTTCTTTGATACCCCCAAAAGCATATCAGTATAGTAATGAGCACCTAGAAAGTTCTCAAGAAGCTGAGCATCAGGACCGGCACAGTAAGTAAGTCACAGCCCGGCCATTCATGGGAACTGGCTGGAGACCTAGCCGTCTTCTCCAGACAAAAGCTGCCCCTCCATCTCCTGGTGTCATTGTGCCATCCCAGCCCACCCAACAGCTCTGTCATTATTCACCCTTCCTTTCTCTTTCCCCCATCTCCTCCAAGACCTTAGAGAGCTGAGAACACATTGAATGTCAAAAAAGAGCCTGAGAAAGCCACTGATGAGGTAAGCTACATTGCCCCTCTGAGCTTCTAGAAATGGAAGAGGACAGAAACAGAGACTAAGGAATCTCTGTGGAGGTATAAACACCCCCAAATACTACTTGAAGTGGACTGAAAACCATTTATGACATGTATTTCCCACAAATGCCGATCATTACGAGGAAGACCGCCACAATACACTGGTGGGGGTGAGACTAAGACCACCAGCACAAACTAGGAGTAAGATCTCTGCACGCTGGTCTCTCATTAAAGCTTCAGTACTTTCAGTTGTTCAAGCTGTGCCAGGTCATAAGGTAACTTGGTAGGTGGTTATTCATATTGTAATCACAAGCATTCCAATTTTGGAAAATTGAATCTAGGTAAGAAGGCTGAAACCGTTATGTATATTTTCACTGAGGCCATGATACTTCTCATCATGTAAGTCAAACACTGCAGGAAAAAGTGCTTTAAGGCAGTTGATGTCTTAGCATAGTCAGCAATTTGCCAATTGTATAAATGGAGGTTAAAAGCAATCAGGTTGTAGAACTGGAGATTCATTTGCCAACTCGAGATGAATTGCATTCTCAATTATTGAAGTTATTTTATACTGCCAAAAAACCACGTATTACTAACCTGCCCAAACTTTGATCCACATATTCTATCAACAAATAGGAGCTGAAAGAAATAGTTTTCTATAACCAGACAGACTGATCTAAATATACACATATACCTAAGACAACCAGTAAAATATAAGCCTGTATAAGTGATCTTCAAATATCAGGAAGAAGACAAAGAGGTTTCATCAGTGATACATTCAGACACACACATATACAATTAAGATATACCATCCTCTCTTTTTTTTTTTTATGTGAGCCTTTCACTTAAAGAGTAAAGGTATCTAGATTCCCATTCCATGTTAACTATATTCAAGCAAAGCTCCTGGGAAGGTTTCCAGAGAGTTAGATTGCTTTATTGGCCATGTATTAAATAAAGCTTTGTCTAACAAAAGTGAAAGAGTAACTGATACAGTAGCTGTACATTCACTCTGCACAAGGGTCCTGTAGCTCGAAAGCATTACTCAAAGACAAGCAACAAATCCAGTTACAGCTCTGCCTTACACACCTGCCCCACCTTCATCCATTCCACTGTATTCACCTTTCACGTGTAAAAGATTCGTTAATGATAAATGTGCAAGGGTTCACTTTAACAATAAAACCCAGAAAGAAAAGCCTTCAGCATTCCATTTTATAATGAAACAAAACTCAAATTCTGAGCCTACTTAACTAGAACTAAAAGCCACAGAGCCAAATGCAGCAAAAGATTCCTTCCTGGGTGCCTGACTTCTTTTCACATTACCTGCTTCGGTGTACTTCAATCCCACTTTTTCTTCAGTGCCTCTTGTCTTTGGGGGGCGGCCAGACAGCCTGGAGTCTGCCGGGGGTCCTGTCGTCTTGCTCTGTGGGGCTGTGGTCAGGCTGTTGAAAAAGTGAGTAAAGAGTAAGTTAAACGAAATGCGGCCAGAGTCAATTAATTAATCCCTAAAAACAAACATGGTAGCTCTGAAATTAATTTCAATGGCCAGTCGTGCACTGCTCTCATTCACTGTGATTGAAACATCTCACTACAGTACAGCCTTTTTCCAGAGATGTAAATTGATCAGTGAGGGGTGAAAATAAGTCAACTACCCAAGGCCAAGTACTATACAACTCTTAATAGGTGATTTTTATCATATTACTATGGAAAAAAAAAATCACAGCTCTGGCCATATACAAATGAACCACAACAAAGTACATGTACAGTAATGTTTACAAATGTACCCCAACCAATGCCAAGGTTACTTATAAGAGAATGACTAGTTTCACATTTTTCATGAACATTAACTATAGACCAAGATACATTTCTCTAAGCACTCCACATTGCTAATTTCAATTCTTTTTCTTTCATTTAAAAGAAAGTAATGGAATGCCCTTCAGATTCAAGCTATTTTTATAAGGGTTGATTTTTACAACTAGGAGAATGTCATATTGTGTTTAATTTAACTACAACCTAAGAATTTTTCTAAAGACTTTAAAGTTTTTAACGTTTTAACTGATCAACTATCCTGGAGGGAATAGTAAACTGAATGCCCAGTTGCTATAACCAAGAAATTCTATTCATTGTTCTCATGAACCTTTATGACCTCCTGGACAGGTGCTTGCTGGTCTTTATAAGTTATCTGAACTTTAATAGTAGCAGCTTTCTGTCAATTAGATTGTTACCATGGGCTAACTTCATTTCACCTTCACAACCACCATGATAAGAGTTATTTTCTTCACTTTGTTGGTGAGGAAACTGAGGCTCAGAGATGATCAAGGCCACCCAGCTGGCACGGGTCCACTTCTAAACCCAGCACTCAAGCAGGATGCCTTGTAGCCAACACAGAACATTTTAATCATATCACAAACACGCGTTTTGCCAAACGGCAGACTTGCAAAGGAAAAATAGTTTTCGCAGAGGTATAATTCAGTGGTCAGGCCATCTGGGCTGTATTTTCATATTGCCTCCTCATGTTGCTTGATTTTATAAGAATATTTACTATTAGTGTTTAACCCCAGAACTTTCCTACCCTCACATCTTTATGTATATCCCTCTTATAACACTCTAGAATGATAAGGAAGAAAGAAAATGCTTTTGTCCAACGCCATACTCCTTACAAGGGCAGGTTGATTATAATCATCCTTACCTAGAAGAGAGTCACTAACAATAAATAATTGGCATTCACTTTGACAGAGAGCCTGAAAAGAAATACAGCACCATCACATTTTACAACATAAACACAAAGCCCAATTCTACATACGCTTTTGCAGTCAGAGGGGCCATCCGCTGGCCTGGACTTGGACCGTTCAAACACAGCTCTTAGGGACTCCTTCTCATGCCTCATCTTGCGCTTGAGAGCTTCGAGCTCGGAGGTGTCCGCTGTGGCCCCCTTTCTGGGGGGACGGATGAATAAGGCTTTAAAGGCTTCGAGGGCAGTCTCTGGTGGCCTTGGTCCGACCTCCCTGTCCTGGGTTCGGGCCTCTCCACGGCCGCCCCGGCGCTCCCGGACAGCACTGCAGCCCATCTCTTCTTCTCCGGGCTGCGCAGGGTCTCCTGCCTTTAGCTCGGCTTTGGGCACGTCAATGTTGAGCAGCTGGGAGAGCTGCTCCAGGAGAGTGGGAGGGGCCGTCGCATCGGTTTTCTCCGCAGTCTTCCCTGTTTGAGGCCCTGCCTGAATTAAGGACTTCTGAACAGGCTGGGTCAATTTCAGCAAAGCCAGGTCCCCATCCTTTGGTTTAATTGCAGTGATGGTCTCCCCTCCCTCGGCTGTAGCCCCCTTCTTCAGCACACGAAGCCCACTAAAAAAAGCTGGAAGCTGGAATGACTTCTCTTCAAGGACTTCTTTTTTCGAAGAGGCGTTTTCGGTGGCACGGGCACTCACGTTCTGGTCTGGCACTGCAGGTAGGACGGCGGAACCTTCTTCTCCAGCTTGTCCTTGGCTGGCACGGGGCTCTGTCTGGAGGCTACCGTCACCGGGTTCTGGCGGGCTGCTCGTCTCAGGGGGGTTCCCTTGAGGACCTTCTGCACAGGGCTCAGCACTGTCCCCTTCCCCTTTAATAATATTTCTCCTGGAATCTCCTGGCTGTTCTTTGGGCCCCTGAGAGGGCTCGGATAAAGCAACACTGGGCGATGCTGGGCCGCTGGTGTTGCTCTCCTTTTCTGGCTCCTGGTCAGCACCGTCAGAGTCAGAATCACCGGTGGTGGTCACCAGGGTGCCACGAACCACGATGACATCATCTCGGCTTACATCCGAAGCAGTGAGGGGAAGACACTCTTGACCAGGGAGACAAATCCCTGGCTCTGCTGTTCTCTGACTTCCTTCTGGCCCCATCTCCCTCACTGGCTCCTTCTCCACCCGTGCAACCTTCCCATCATTCCCAAGGTCAGGTGGGGCCTCGGCCGCTGCCCCCTGCTGACCTGAGCCATCGCTGGGACCTTCCAGCCGAGGCCCGGGATCCACGACTAGACTGTGGAATGCTTTCAGCACCGCATCTTTGTCCTCAGACTTCACAGATTCCAATTTACTCGTAAACCCAAACAGGGTTTTCATAGAGAACTTGCTCAGGATCGACTGGGCCATTTCAAGTCCAGCCTCAGGTTTTTCTGGTTCCGAGACATCCCTGCCATTCAGAGAGGTACCAGTGTTCTCCATGTCTCAGCAAAGCCCCGGCAGGAAGCTCTGACTTCTGCTCCTGTCCCCTGCTCTCAGTGCATTCACTTCATGGGCTCTTCGCGTACAGGGCAGAGAGCAGCAGGGCCCAGCAGCCACACTGGGTCTCTTTGGGTCACTCCCGCCGCCCTTCCGGTTTGCGCGCCGACGGTGTGCCCAGGGCAGCTGCAAAGGTCCGCGGAGCTTTACGCCCAGAAGCAGCTGAGCCTGTGCACCTTCCCACCCCCGGCTGGGGAGGCCGCTCCCCTGGGACTTCCGTTTCTATTCCGGTGGACAAAAGGCTTTTTGTGGTAGAGAAAGTCAGCCTGCCCCCTGTCACCGCGGCCCGGGGCTCCACCAGCAGCCCCGCCCCAGTGCCTGCCGTCTCCTGGTGGCTTCCAACTTCCTCATTGGCGAGCAAGGGAGGCTCCTGAAAGTGCCGAGCCCGCAGGCGGGTCCTGACAGTCCCCAACCGCCCCCACAGAGCAACCCCGAGACTCAAAGGTGAATCAGCAGAAAATGACTGAAATACTTCTTACGGGCCCTCTTTTGCCATCTAAATTACAGTCAGAGGCCCGTGCCATCCAGGCCAAAAAGAGTACGAGCACACAGAGATCAACAGCCACTTAGAAAGCCCAAAGCAAGAAGGAAAAGTGAAGGAAGAAAGAGATGATCTCAAAATGCCCAGAACTCTAAAAAAACAGTTAATTTATTGCCCTGAAGCTTTTTTTTTTTTTAATGCTTTCTTCCGCTTCCCTGCAGGTTTCATCTGGAATGCAGATTTTAGCTGCTGGGGCTGGAGAAGGAAAACCAACATGACTGGTTTCAGATTACTGCTGTTTGAGCTCTGCCCCAGTGTTTCAGGGCTCTGCAAACAGGTACTTAGGCAAGCACGCCCACCACACCCAGTGTCCTCCAGCCTTAGGTGGCACAGTCAGCAGCCCCAGCACAAAGGGAACGATTATCCTGCACACTTTCTGCCCCAAATCCAGGCTTCTGTTCAGCAGCTCTGACTTCCTGGCTTCCTTAGGAATCCTGGTGGCTGAAGGGCACCCCTCTCTGCCTTAGCGGTCCAACCAACTAAATGAAACCTGACATGATACAAGGTAACACACAACCTGCCTTTCAGTTCATCAAGGCTCCCTGAGGAACCACATTTCCCTAAAGGGCAAAACATCTGAAAGGTCGCTATCACAGACCCAATTTGCCCAAAACAAAAACAGACAGACAAAAACCACCAAACTTCAGCTAAATGTAGTCTCCAACACTCTGATTATATGCTGGGAACCTGGCAACAAAGGATGTGGAAAAGTTGCAGTTCTATTTCCTAGCTGCATAGCCACCTCTTGGGACAGCTTCTGGTCGAATCTGAAGGTCTCAATGTTTTTCAAATCCTGTCCAATCAGCAGGCATTTAGTAAGCACCTGAGATGGTCAAGGCACTGTGCTGGATCAGGACAGTCAAACTGACTTAATAGTAAATCACGGCTTAATAGGAATCACTGGCTCTCTTTGAGCAGAGACGCAAGAAGATGAGCCCAAGTGTTAACACTCAGACAGCAATTTATACTGCAAAATAGGAGCTGTAGCCAATAAGCGAAACAAATCTTGCATTATCTGCAGCAGCGAATGCTGTGGGTCTCACCCTGATAATTTGAATCTTTTCCCAATAAATAATAATAGTGAGAAAGTTGATACATTTCTAGCCATGTGTTCAAAAGGAACCCCTGCACCTAAAGGGTGCATATATCCTATCAAACAATATGGTAAAGTTAAGATAGTACTTTCTAATCCCTCATTTGACCTTCTGTCTAAATGGATACTTTACTGTTTGCTCCTGATTGTAGTACATTTGGAGATTATTAACCAGGGCACACTTAATCAAAAGGCCACCATGACATGCAGAAAAATTCATTGATGCCCTTAAGGATAGGAACAACTTTCAAGTCTAGAGGAAATGCCCACTGATAAAAATCAGAGTTCTGCTTCTGCAAAACTGAGGAAAAACTAACTGTCACACCAGATCATAAGATCAGTCTTCTTAAAAACTACAGAGAAAGATGGCAGTGTGAGAGGTGAGACAGAGGCTTCCTCCTAAAACCGCATATAATACTGTGTATAAAATGAGAGTTCCTGGGGCTAGGATTTTCACCTGGCCCTGGTTGACTAGCTCACTGCACACCTGTGGGCAATACATGGCTGTTGACTCTATATAAAGAGCTCTGCCCAGTGCTCGGCACTTAACACGGGGTGGCACGGCTGCAGGAGAGCAGAGGCTGGAGTGGTGGCAGAACTGAGGACAGAGGCCCAGAGGATGGCTGTGCAGGACAACTGTGCAGAAAGGCCCAGAGGACAGCTGTGTAGGACAGCAGTGCAGGCAGAGGGGCCCGGAGGACGGCTGTGCGGGCAGAGGGGCCCGGAGGCAGAGGCCGGCTTGCTGCATGCAGACTTGCTCTGAGTGAACGGGATTTTAGTGACTGACCTGCCACCTGGAAATAAAGTTTGGTATAACCCTTTCACCCCAAGAACATTTTACTGTCAATTTCTTTGGTCACATTGAATCCATAGCAAACTTGCCCAGGGCTAAAACCCATTGGCAAGACAAATACGAAAATATAATTAATACAACTAATCCTGAAAGAGGACGGTGCCAAACTACATACACCTGGAGAAAAGAATAAACCTCACGTAACAGGGTAACAGACCAAAGCCCTTCACTCACCAGGCTTTCCAGGGGAGGAAGAGAAACAGAGTGGGGAGGGGGTGGAGGCCTGGGACTGCTGAATACCTAACTCTGGAGATATGATCTGGGAGCACAAACCTACATTTCATGGTGTTTTCATGGTACTCTTGTGATTAGGGGGTTGGAAAGCTAAGACATGCAGAATACCTGGAGAGACTGAGATTCCACCTACTTGTAGAAAGCAGGGATCCATATCTGGCTGCCCTGGGACTAAAGAAAGGCGGGCAGTCTGAGAGACTTCCTAACAGCAAGAGGGCTGCTAAAGGGGCAAGGATTGCACAGAGCTTACTGCTCAGGAGAGAGGACAGGTAGACAAAACTATCCGGGTGCACTCTGCCCAGCAGGTTGGGAACTTTCACAGTCTTCAGGCTCCCTGGCTGGCTACAGATCTCCAAGGACCCCCTCCCTAATACGTAGCCTACTGAGCCTTTCCCCTGGCCAGCCACACCTGGCTCGCAAACTGGCAAACCCTACCCTGGCATTAGTTCAGCAAGAAGGAAGCCCCGTCTACACCAACTACAAACACAAAGCACAGCGGCTTATCCCTGTGTGCTTGGCTCACTGGTTCAGGCAGTGGAGACAGGCATAGCAGCCGGGAAGCAGGAAACAGCTCTTTCCTCCCCCGCAGGCACCAATACCACACCCCTGCGACCCCTGACATTGCATCAGGGGCTAAGCAGCTCCAGAGAGTAGAGCTTCTGGGCACTGGAGGGTGCCATATACAAATATAAATGCCAAAGGAACATGGTTCAAAGTAAAATTATGAATGCAACCTCTAAGAAAAATTCAAATGAAATCGACCTCATGAATCTGCCAGAAAGGGATTTCAAAATAAAAAATCATTAACATGCTCATGGAGGTACAGAAAAATATTCAAGAACTCAGGGATGAATTCCAGTCAGAGATCCAATCATTAAGGAACACAGTATCAGAAATGAAACATACAATGGAAAATTTTAAAAGCAGTTTAGATATGGTGGGGGAGACAATAAATGAAATAGAAATTAGAGAAGAGGAATACAAAGAAGCTGAGGCACAGAGAGAAAAAAGGATCTCTAAGAATGAAAGAATATTGAGAGAACTGTGTGACCAATCCAAACAGAACAATATTCGCATTATAGGGGTACCAGAAGAAGAAGAGAGAGAAAAAGGGAAAGTATCTTTGAGGATGTAATTGCTGAAAACTTTCCCAATCTGGGGGAGGAAATAGTCTCTCATGCCATGGAGGTGCACAGATCTCCCAACACAAGGGACGAAAGGAAGACAACACCAAGACATATAGTAATTAAAATGGCAAAGATCAAGGATAAGAACAGACTATTAAAAGCAGCAAGAGAGAGAAATAAGATCACATACAAAGGAAAGCCCATCAGACTATCATCAGACTTCTCAGTAGAAACCTTACAGGCCAGAAGGGAGTGCCATGATGTATTTAATGCAATGAAGAATACTTTATCAAGCAAGGTTATTATTTAAATTTGAAGAAGGGATTAAACAATTTCCAGATAAGCAAAAGCTGAGAGAATTTACCTTCCACAAAAAGTCTCTACAGTGTATTTTGGAGGGACTGCTATAGATGGAAGTGTTCCTAAGGTTTAATAGCAGTCACCAGAGGTCATAAAACCATAGTAAAGAAGGTAGAACAGTTAATTACTAAGCAAATGCAAGATTAAATCAACTATCCCCAAAGTCAATCAAGGGATAGACAAAGAGTACCGAATATGATATCTAATATATAAAGAATGGAGGAGGAAGAAAAGGGAGAAGAAAAAAAGAACTTTTAGACTGTGTCTAAATAGCATATTAAGTTAGTTAAGTTAGACTCTTAGATAGTAAGGAAGTTAATCTTGAACCTTTCGTAACCACAATTCTAAAGCCTACAATGCCAATAAGTACATACCTGTCGATAATCACCATAAATGTAAATGGTCGGAAGGCACCAATTAAAAGACACAGAGTCACTGAATGGATAAAAAAACAAGACCCATCTATATGCTGCCTACAAGAGACTCACTTTAAACCCAAAGACATACACAGACTAAAAGTGAAGGGATGGAAAAAAATATTCCATGCAACTAATAGGGAGAAAAAAAGCAGGAGTTGCAGTACTTGTATCAGACAAAATAGACTTCAAAACAAAGAAACTCACAAGAGACAAAGAAGGACATTACATAATGATAAAGGGGTCAATCCAACAAGAAGATATAACCATTATAAATATCTATGCACCCAACACAGGAGCACCGACATATGTGAAACAAATACTAACAGAATTAAAAGGGGAAATAGAATGCAATGCATTCATTCTAGGAGACCTCAGCACATTACTCCTCCAAAGAACAGATCAACCATACAGAAAATAAGTAAGGACACAGAGGCACTGAACAACACATTAGAACATATGGACCCAACAGACATCTACAGAATTCTATACCTAAAAGCAGCAGAATACACATTCTTCTCAAGTGCACAGGGAACATTTTCAAGAATGGATCATATCCTAGGCTGCAAAAAGAGCCTCAGTAAATTCAAAAAGACTGAAATTGTACCAAACACTTTCTCAGACCACAAAGGTATGAAACTAGAAATAAATTATGCAAAGAAAATGAAAAATCCCAAACACATGGAGCCTTCACAACATGCTCCTAAATAACCAATGGATCAATGACCAAATAAAAACAGAGATCAAGCAATATATGGAGACAAACGACAACAATAATTCAACTGTAAAATCTATGGGATGCAGAGAAGGTCGTGCTAAGAGGAAAGTATATTGCAATACAGGCCTACCTCAGGAAAGAAGAACAATCCCAAATGAACAGTCTAAACTCACAATTAATGAAACTAGAAAAAGTAGAACAAATGAGGCCCAAAGTCAGTAGAAGGAGGGACATAATAAAGATTAGATCAGAAATAAATAAAATCGAGAAGAATAAAACAATAGAAAGAATCAATGAAAGCAGGAGCTGGTTCTTCGAGAAAATAAACAAAATAGATAAATCCCTAGCCATACTTATCAAGAAAAAAGGAGAGTCTACACACATAAACAGAATCAGAAATGAGAAAGGAAAAATCAGTATGGACACCACAGAAAGACAAAGAATTATTAGAGAATACTATGAAAAATTATATGCTAACAAACTGGATAACCTAGAAGAAATGGACAGCTTTCTAGAAAAATACAACCTTCCATGGCTGAGCCAGAAAGAAACAGAAAATCTGAAAAGACCAATTACCAGCAACAAAATTGAATTGGTAATCAAAAAACTACCTAAGAACAAAACTCCTGGACCAGATGGATTTATCGCTGAATTTTATCAAACATTTAGTGAAGACCTAATACCCATCCTCCTTAAAGTTTTCCAAAGAGTAGAAAAGGGAATACTTCCAAACTCATTCTATGAGGCCAGCATCACTCTAATACCAAAACTAGGCAAAGACACCACAAAAAAAATTACAGACCAAAATCCCTGATGAACATAGATGCAAAAATACTCAACAAAATATTAGCAAACTGAATTCAAAAATACATCAAAAAGATCATCCATCATGATCAAGTGGGATTCATCCCAGGGATGCAAGGATGGTACAACATTTGAAAATCCATCAACATCATTCACCACATCAACAAAAAGAAGGACAAAAACCACACAATCATCTCCATAGATGCTGAAAAAGCATTTGACAAAATTCAACACCCATTCATGATAAAAACTCTCAACAAAATGGGTATAGAGGGCAAGTACCTCAACGTAATAAAGGCTATATATGACAAAACCACAGCCAACATTATACTTAACAGCAAGAAGCTGAAAGCTTTTCCTCTATGATTGGGAACAAGACAAGGATGCCCACTCTCCCCACCTCTATTCAACATAGTTCTAGTAGTCTGAGCCATGGCAATCAGACAACACAAAGAAATAAAAGGCATCCAGATTGGCAAGGAAGAACTCAAACTGTCCCTGTTTGCAGATGACATGATATTGTACATAAAAAACCATAAAGAATCTACTCCAAAACTACTAGATCTAATATCTGAATTCAGGAACGTTGCAGGATACGTTAATATTATATTAATATGCATAAATCTGTGGCATGCCTATATACTAACAATGAACTAGCAGAAAGAGAAATCAGGAAAACAATTCCATTCACAATTGCATAAAAAAGAGTAAAACATCTAGGAATAAAACTAACCAAGGAAGTGAAAGATCTATACTATGAAAACTACAAAACACTCATGAGAGAAATTAAGGAAGATACCAATAAATGGAAACACATCCCATGCTCATGGATAGGAAGAATTCATATTGTCAAAATGGCCATCCTGCCTAAAGCAATCTACAGATTTAATGCAATTCCTATCAAAATACCAACAGCATTCTTCAATGAACTAGAGCAAATAGTTCTAAAATTCATATGGAGCCACAAAATGCCCTGAATAGCCAAAGCCATCCTGAGAAGGAAGAATAATGCAGGGGGGATTATGCTCCCTGACTTCAAGCTCTACTACAAAGCCACAGTAATCAAGACAATTTGGTACTGGCACAAGAACAGACCCATGGAACAGAATAGAGAGCCCTGATATAAACCCAACCATATATGGTCAATTAATATACGATAAAGGAGCCATGGACATACAATGGGGAAATGACAGCCTCTTCAACAACTTGTGTTGCAAAACTGGACAGCTACATACAAGAGAATGAAACTGGATTATTGTTTAACCCCATACACAAAAGTAAACTCAAAATGGATCAAAGACCTGAATGTAAGTCATTAAACCATAAAACTCTTAGAAGACAACATAGGCAAAAATCTCCTGACTATAAGCATGTTCAACTTCTTCCTGAACACATCTCCCCAGGCAAGGGAAACAAAAGCAAAAGTGAACACATGGGACTACATCAAACTAAAAAGCTCCTGTACAGCAAAGGACACCATCAACAGAACAAAAAGGCATCCTACAGTATGGAAGAATATATTTGTAAATGACATACCTGACAAGGGGTTAACATCCAAAATATATAAAGAACTCACACACCTCAACATCCAAAAAGCAAATAATCCGATTAAAAAATGGGCAAATGATATGAAGAGACACTTCTCCAAAGAAGAAATTCAGATGGCCAACAGACACATGAAAAGATGCTCCATATCACTAATAATCAGGGAAATGCAAATTAAAACCACAATGAGATATCACCTCACACCAGTAAGGATGGCCAGCATTGAAAAGACTAAGAACAACAAATGCTGGCGAGGATGCAGAGAAAGGGGAACCCTCCTACACTGCTGGTGGGAATGTAAGCTAGTTCAACCATTGTGGAAAGCAGTATGGAGGTTCCTCAACAAACTAAAAATAGAAATATCATTTGACCCAGGAATCCCACTCCTTGGAATTTATTCAAAGAATACAACTTCTCAGATTCAAAAATACATATGCACCCCTATGTTTATCACAGCACTTTTTACAATAGCCAAGATATGGAAGCAACCTAAGTGTCCATCAGTAGATGAATGGATAAAGAAGATGTGGTACATATACACAACAGAATACTATTCAGCCATAAGAAAGAAAGAAATCCTAGTATTTGCAACAACATGGATGGAGCTGGAGGATGTTATGCTCAGTGAAATAAGCCAGGTGGAGAAAGAGAAGTGCCAAATGATTTCCCTCATTTGTGGAGTATAACAACACACCAATATTGAACGAACAAAATAGCAGCAGACTCACAGACTCCAAGAAGGAACTAGTGGTTACCAAAGGGGAGGGTTGTGGGAAGGCGGGTGGGGAGGGTGGGAGAAGGGAATTGAGGGGTATTATGTTTAGTACACATGGTGTGGGGGATCACGGGGAAAACAGTGTAGCACAGAGAAGGCAAACAGTGAATCTGTGGCATCTTACTACACTGATGG
>JAQQAC010003584.1:22124737-22153774 GCA_029783875.1 Phataginus tricuspis | reverse complement strand
GTCTGGCTTCTTTCCTTCAACATTATGCTTGGGAGAAGCAAACATGTCGTTGAATGACTTATAATTTATTTATTTTCATTTCCCTGTAGGATTCCACTGTATGGATATATCACACTTTATCTCTCGATTCTAATGATTGTGGGTACTGATGTTTCCCTAGTTTGGACTGTTACACGTTGTTGTGAACTTTCTTGTACCTGTCTTTTGGCACCATAGGAACACACTTCTCCTGGGTATATACTTGGGAGTGGAATTGCCGATCATACAGTACGTTTGTATTCAATTTTAATAGTTTTCCAAAGTGATGGTATCAGTTTATACTCTCATCACCAGTACAGCACAGTTCTGGTTGTTCCAAAATCTTTGACAACATTTGGTGTGGTTGATTTTTCTAATTGGAGCCAGTCTGGTTTGAACTGGTGTTTCCCTGACCAGGCACTTTTTCATGTTTATTGGCCATGGGATACCCTTTTTTGTCAAGTTCCTGTTCAAGTTGCTTATCCAGTTTTAATAAGTGGTCCTCCTTTATTATTTTGTAGAGAAACTTTTTTAATATGTTAGATATGAGCCCTTTGGTTAGTTGTGTTGGAAGTATTTTCTTCCATTCGGTGTGTTGTCTTTTAACTCTTAATGGTGCCTTTTGATCAATAGAAATTCTCAGATTTACTGTAACCAATCTTCTTGCTATGGTTAGGGCATTTTGAGCTTTCTTAAAGTAATATTTCCCTAGCTCAGTTATGAAAATACTCTTAAATTACCTTAAAAGGGCATTTGTTGAACTGTTGAAGATGGTGGCATGAGTAGGGTGGTGGAAATCTCCTCCCAAAACCATATATATTTTGAAAATACAGAAAATAAAACTATTCCTAAAAGAGACCAGAAGATACAGTACAACAGCCAGGCTTCATCTACATCTGTGAGAACTCAGCATCTCACGAAAAGGGTAAGATACAAAGCCGCGACCCGGCGGGACCTGAGCACTCCCCCAACCCCAGCTCACCGGAGGGAGGAAAAAAATCAGAGTGGGGAGGGAGTGGAAGCACAGGACTGCTAAATAACCAGCCCTAGTAATCTGCACCGGGAGCACAGACACAAATCGCATGGTGTACTGGATGTTAGAGAAATGGAAAAGTAAATTCCGAGATGGACACTGCAAGTGGATCCCCACAGCCGACTCCCCTGGGACAAAAGAAAAGTGGGTGCTTTAAAAGTGTTAAAGGGAGAGGGTTTAACAGGTGGGCAAAATCATCCCGGCACACTCAGCCCAACAAGCTGGGAATCTTAAGGAACTTCAGGAGCCCTAATCCCCTGGGTGGCAACACAGCTCCAAGGCCCTCACAGCGATAAGCAACCTGCCATTCATCCTCCCCACCCCCCAACTGGCACAGCAAGCAAACTGGCTGACCCGCTATTTCTGCGGACCAGCCGGGGAGCAGCCCCACCTACAGCAACCATACACAGTCTTCTTCCAGCACGCAGCTAACCAGGCCAGACCCAGAGGCTGCTCCCTACACGCAGCTGCCAGCACTGGCAGAGGAAGCTGGGGCAAGGTCCAGAAGGCATGAAGGGGTGCCGTTCTCGCAGGAGAAAACATGCCGCTCCTCTATGACCCCTGTCAGTGCCCTAGGCTATCCCGAGGACCACCCCACCCATGGAAGCTCAGGGAATTAACCCAGAGACTCCTCCTTGTGTGTGGGTAAGCAGCACAGACAGTGGAGAAAGGGAAGGCGACCAGCAAGCAGGAAGGGACCTTGTTTTCCCAGCTGAAACATGCGCCACTTGCCGGTGATCACTTCTATAGCTATGAAAAGGCAGAAGAACCTGGTCTGGTCCAAAATAACTCAAACAACACCAGAGAGTGGACATCGCAAGATAGATATAACCAATCTTCCGAAAAAAAATTCAAAATAAAAGTCATAACCATGCTGATGGACCTACAGAGAAATATGCAAGAGCTAAGGGATGAAGTCCGGAGGGAGATAACAGAAATGAAACAATCGATAGAAGGGCTTAAGAGCAGATTGGATGAGGTGCAAGAGACTGTTAATGGAATAGAAATCAGAGAACAGGAATACAGAGAACCTGAGACAGAGAGATATAAAAGGATCTCTAGGAATGAAAGAATATTAAGAGAACTGTGTGACCAATCTAAACAGAACAATATTCACATTATAGGGGTACCAGAAGAAGAAGAGAGAGAAAACGGGATAGAAAGTGCCTTTGAAGAAATAATTGCCAAAAACTTCCCCAAGCTGGGGAAGGAAATAGTCTCTCAGACCATGAAAGCCCACAGATCTCCCAACACAAGGGACCCAAGGAAGAGAGCACCAAGACATATAATAATTCAAATCGTAAAGATCAAAGACAAGGACAGAGTATTAAAGGGAGCCAGAGAGAGAGAAAAAAGATCACCTACAAAGGAAAACCCATCAGACTATCATCAGACTTCTTAACAGAAACCTTACAGGCCAGAAGAAAATGGCATGATATATTTAATGTAATGAAACAGAAGGGCCTCGAACCAAGAATATTGTATCCAGCATGATTATAATTTAAATTTGAAGGAGGGATTAATCAATTTCCAGATAAGCAAAAGTTGAGGGAATTGGCCTCCAACAAACCACCTCTACAGGATATTTTAAAGGGACTGCTCTAGATGGAAGTACACCTAAGGCTAAATAGATGTCACCAGAGAAAATAAAATCATAGCAAAGAAAGCAGCCAAGTACTAACTAAAGGCAAAAAGTAAAATCAGCTATCCACAAAAGCAGCCAAGGGAAACACAAAAGAGTACAGAATAAAACACCTAACATATAAAGAGTGGTGGAGGAAGAATAAGAAGGGAGAGAAATAAAGAATCATCAGACTGTGTTTATAATAGCATAATAAGTGAGTTAAAGTTAGACGGTTAGAAGTAAAGAAGCTACCCTCGAATGTTTGGTAAGCATGAATCTAAAGCCTGCAATGCCAATAAGTACATATCTATCTATAATCACTCTAAATGTAAATGGATGGAATGCACCAATCAAAAGACACAGAGAAATAGAATGGATAAAAAAACAAGACCCATCTATGTGCTACTTACAAGAGACTCACCTCAAACCCAAAGACATACACAGACTAAAAGTGAAGGGATGGAAAAAAATATTTCATGAAACTAATAGGTAGAAAAAAGCAGGAGTTGCAGTACTTGGAGCAGACAAAATAGACTTCAAAACAAAGAAAGTAACAAGATATAAAGAAGGGCATTACATAATTATAAAGGGGTCAGTCCAACAAAAGGATATAACCATTATAAATATCTATGCATCCAACACAGGAGCACCTACATATGTGAAATAAATACCACCAGAATTAAAGGAGGAAATTAGAATACAATACATTCATTTTAGGAGACTAACACCACTCACTCCAAAGGACAGACCAACCAGACAGAAAATAAGTAAGGACACAGAGGCACTGAACAACAAACTAGAACAGATAGACCTAACAGACATCTACAGAACTCTACACCCAAAAGCAGCAGGATACACATTCTTTCTTCTCAAGAGCATATGGAACATTTTCCAGAATAGACTATGTACTAGGCCACCAAAAGAACCTCAGTAAATTCAAAGAGATTGAAATTCTACCAACCAACTTCTCAGAACACAAAGGTATAAAACTAGAAATAAATTGTACAAAGAAAACAAAAAGGCTCACAAACACATAGAGGCTTCACAACCTGCCCCTAAATAATCAATGGATCAATGACCAAATTAAAACAGAGATCACAATATATGGAGACAAATGACAACAACAACACAATGCCCCAAGTTCTGTGGGATGCCACGAAGGCAGTTCTAAGAGGAAAGTGTATAGCAATCCAGGCCTATTTAAAGAAGGGAGAACAATCCCAAATGAATAGTCTAAAGTCACAATTATTGAAACTGGAAAAAGAAGAACAAATGAGGCCCAAAGTCAGCAGAAGGAGGGACATAATAAAGATCAGAGAAGAAATAAATAAAATTGAGAAGAATAAAACAATAGAAAAAAATCAGTGAAACCAAGAGCTGGTTCTTTGATAAAATAAAGAAAATAGATAAACCCCTAGCCAGACTTATTAAGAGAAAAAGAGAATATACACATATAAACAATCAGAAATGAGAAAGGAAAAATCATGACGGACCCCACAGAAATACAAAGAATTACTAGAGAATACTATGAAAATCTGTATGTTAACAAGCTCTATAACCTAGAAGAAATGTACAACTTTCTAGAAAACTACAACCTTCTAAAACTGACCAAGGAAGAAACAGAAAATCTAAACAGACCAATTACCAGCAACAAAATTGAATTGGTAATCAAAAAACTACCCAAGAACAAAACCCCGAGCCAGATGGATTCACTACTGAAATTTATCAGACATTTAGAGAAGATACAAAGCCATTCTCCTTAAAGTTTTCAAAAAGTAAAAGAGGAGGGAATACTTCCAAACTCATTCTATAAAGCCAGCATCATTTTAATACTAAAACCAGGCAAAGACCCCACAAAAAAAGAAAATTACAGACCCATATCCCTGATGAACATAGATGCAAAAATACTCAACAAAATATAGCAACACGAATTCAAAAATACATCAAGAGGATCATACACCATGATCAAGTGGGATTCATCTCAGGGATGCAAGGATGGTACAACATTCGAAAATCCATCAACATCATCCACCACATCAACAAAAAGGACAAAAACCACACAATCATCTCCATAGGTGCGGAAAAAGCATTCGACAAAATTCAACATCCATTCATGATAAAAACTCTCAACAATATGGGTATAGATGACAAGTAACTCAACATAATAAAGGCCATATATGACAAACCCACAGCCAATATCATAGTTAACAGCAAGAAACTGAAAGGTTTTCACCTAAGGTCGCGAACAAGACAGGGATGCCCACTCTCCCCACTTTTATTCAACATAGTACTGGAGATCCTAGCCATGGCAATCAGACAAAACAAAGAAATAAAGGGCATCCAGATTGGTAAGGAAGAAGTCAAACTGTCACTATTTGCAGATGACATAATATTGTATATAAAAAACCCTAAAGACTCCACTCCAAAACTCTAAAACTAATATATGAATTCAGCAAAGTAGCAGGATAGAAAATTAAAACACAGAAAAATCTGTTGCTTTCCTATACACTAACGATGAACTAACAGAAAGAGAAATCAGGAAAACAATTCCATTCACAATTGCATCAAAAAGTATAAAATACCTAGGAATAAACCTAAACAAGGAAGTGAAAGACCTATACCCTGAAAACTACAAGACACTCTTATGAGAAATTACAGAGGACACTAATAAATGGAAATTCATCCCATGCTCTTGGGTAGGAAGAATTAATATTGTCAAAATGGCCACCCTGCCTAAACCAATCTACAGATTCAATGCAATCCCTATCAAAATACCAACAGCATTCTTCAACGAACTGGAACAAATAGCTCTAAATTTCATATGGAACCACAAAGACCCTGAATAGCCAAATCAATCCTGAGAAGGAAGAATAAAGCTGGGGGGATCTTGCTTCACAACTTCAAGCTCTACTACAAAGCCACCATAATCAAGACAATTTGGTACTGGCACAAGAACAGACCCACAGACCAGTGGAACAGAATAGAGAGTCCAGATATTAACCCAAACATATATGGTCAATTAATATATGATAAAGGAGCCATGGACATACAAGGGGAAAATGACAGCATCTTCAACAGCTGGTGTTGGCAAAACTGGACAGCTACATGTAAGAGAATGAAACTTGATCATTGTCTAACCCCATACAGAAATGCAAATTCAAAATGGATCAAAGACCTGAATATAAGTCATGAAACTGTAAAACTCTTAGAAGAAAACATAGGCAAAAATCTCTTGGACATAAACATGAGCAACTTCTTCATGAACATATCTTCCCGGGCAAGAGAAACAAAAGCAAAAATGAACAAGTGGGACTATATCAAGCTGAAAACCTTCTGTACATCAAAGGACACCATCAATAGAACAAAAGGCATCCTACAGTATGGGAGAATATATTCATCAATGACATATCCAATAAAGGGTTGACATCCAAAATATGTAAAGAGCTCATGCACCTCAACAAACAAAATGCAAGTAATCCAATTAAAAAATGGGCAGAGGATCTCAACAAACACTTCTCCAAAGAAGAAATTCACATAGCCAACAGGCACATGAAAAGATGCTCCACATAGCTAATCATCAGAAAAATGCAAATTAAAACCACAATGAGATATCACTTCACACCAGTCAGGACGGCCACTATCTAAAAGACAAACAACAACAAATGTTGGCGAGGATGTGGAGAGAGGGGAACCTTCCTACATTGCTGGTGGGAATGTAAATTAGTCCAACCATTGTGTAAAGCAGTATGGAGGTTCCTCAAAAAACTCAAAATAGAAATACCATTTGACCCAGGAATCCCACTCCTAGGAATTTACCTTAAGAATGCAGCAGCCTAGTTTGAAAAAGACATATGCACCCCTATGTTTATCACAGCACTATTTACAATAGCCAAGTAATGGATGCAACCTAAGAGTCCATCAGTAGACGAATGGATAAAGAAGATGTGGTATATATACACAATTAAATATTATTCAGCTATAAGAAGAAAACAAATCCTACCATTTGCAACAGCATGGAAGAAGCTATAAGGTATTATGCTCAGTGAAATAAGCCAGGTGGAGAAAGACAAGTATCAAATGATTTCATTCATCTGTGGAGCAGACTCACAGAACCCAAGAATGGACTAACAGTTATCAAAGGGAAAGGAACTGGGGAAGATGGGTGGGAAGGGAGGGATAAGGGGGAAAGGGGGGCATTACGATTAGCACACATAATGTGGTGGTGGGGCACGGGGAAGGCAGTACAACACAGATAAGACAAGTAGTGATTCTATAGCATCTTGCTACACTGATGGACAGTGACTGTGGTGGGGTATGTGGTGGGGATTTGGGGGAGTCTAGTGACCATAATGTTGCTCATGTAATTGTACATTAATGGTACCAAAAAAAAAGACACTAGTGTTCTTTTGTCAGTTAGATCTAGAAGTATTGGGTACTGATTTGTGTATATGAGTTGAGTTGGAATCAGGTTTGTTTTTCCATCCAGGTTTACCTAAACTTATAACAATTTAACATTGTCTTAATGACTCTAATTCTATACTTATAAGTCATGCTAGTGGAGTGTGTCCTCCTTTGGTAATTTTCAACTTTTTGTATTTTCATTTTCATTGTAGAATTTTTGTGAATTTTGACAATGATTTTGATCAATTTTGACATTATGACTGATTGCATTGACATTTTTATAATACTGAATTTTTACTTCTATGAGCATAGTATATCTTTCCATAAATAAAATACTTATTTGAACATAGTCTACTCTAATTTCTGTCAGTGCTTATAGTTTTCTTTGTAGAGGTTTTATACAATTTCCTTTAAATTTAAATTCCTAAATATTGTGAAATTCTTGATGCAATTGCATGTTTTTTTAATTTGATTTTCTATATTTTTTTGTTAGACAGATAGAAACCCCCCCACACCTCCCTATTGAGCTTGTATTCAACTTTATATCTTAGAAACTTACTACCATGTAGTTTTATTATTTTGGAAAAAATATGGAGATCTTTATATGACAGTACATACAGAACATTTTCATTCACTCTCTTTTTTTCTTTTTAATGGCTCCATAGTACTCAATAAAATAGTAAATGTTACTGAATTATTCGCTTATTGATGGATCTTTTAATCACTTAGAATCATTCACTGTTGCAAACAATGCTTTAATGAAATTGTTGTACATCTGTTTTGTGCATATCTGTGAATTCTTTGATAGGATAGGAGCAGAATTGCTGTTAGAGTCCTTCCCCTTTTAACTGCTGGTAGACACTATTGCCCTCTCAAAATATTGAATCAATTGATGGTAAACTAAAACAAGAATGTTCATTACTTAATCATTAATCATTTAATTTATGCCCATCTAAATGGTTAAAAATTGCATGCTGTTAATTTGTGTTTCTCTAATACTAGCACGGTTGGACATCTTTTCATTTTCTTTTGTGACTTGCTTGTTAGTGTTCTTTGTCCCCATGTAACTTGGATCATTAGTCTTTATTCTTACTGATTTGAAGTGCTTTTTATATATTAAGGAAATTAGCCTTTTGACTTACATATTGCAACCGTAATCTCCAGTTTGCCACATCTTTTACCTCCTGTTTCTCATTATATGGAGACTTTGTTTATGAAGTCATATCTTTTATGGATTTGTTGTTGTTGATCTTAAGGAAGCCTTCCCTGACCTAAATTTTAACAGTGTGTATATTTTAACAATACATATATTTAGATTTTTTATTCAGTCTTGCATTTGCTTTTGTATGTGATATAGATGAGGATGTGTTAAGTATGGTAATGTGCTGTAATGATTAGGGAGCTTGAGCTATGGAACCTAATGTCATGGAGTCAGTTTTAGGCGTCATCAGTTACTGACGCAAGTTAATTACCTTTACTTAGCAAGTAACTGGGCTAAGGTTCCTTATTTATGTAAAAAGAAAGTTTTTAGTTGATGAAATAATGTTT
The DNA here is from genome assembly GCA_029783875.1 of Phataginus tricuspis. Lineage (NCBI taxonomy): Eukaryota > Metazoa > Chordata > Mammalia > Pholidota > Manidae > Phataginus > Phataginus tricuspis. Next base: position 22,145,150 of record JAQQAC010003584.1, on the reverse strand, counting down.
TTTAAAAGAATATAGCACAGTGTCTGATACACTTATGAAGCAAAGTAATCTAAGCTGCTCTTAGTTTTGTTTTTCCCAGTTGATAACTATTTGCCCTGACACCATTTAATAAATGGTTAGTGCTTCTTCTGTGGATATGGAGTGCCAACTCTCACGTATATAAATTCCTTCCTTTATGCTGACCTGTTTCTAGATCATTTGATATTTTTGTTGGTATGTTTATTGAGACCTTGTGCCAATTTTATGTCTTTGAAGTTGATGTAGTTTTGAAGTTATTAAAATATCTGGTAATTAAATCTTCTCAATTCTTTTTTTTCCCCTCTAAATTCTGTTTGGGTGGTTGTACACATACACAGTTATATATGAAGGGGCCTGCTAATACTGAGTCTTCCTATCCAGGAACAAAATTTATCTTTCTAGCTATTCAGGATTTCTTTAATGATCTTCAGTAAAATTGTACAGTTTTCTTAGAGTTTATACACATTTAATTTCTGCATATTTGATTATAAATGGGGTTCATTTTTCATTATGTTTTTATGCTGGGTTTGTTGGTATAGCAAAGTGATCAATTTTTCATGTTCGCAATTCTGATTTTATATGTATTTTAGTTCTACTAATTCTTAAGTTGAGAGCCTTGGGTTTTTCTTCTCTTTTTTTTTGGTAGACAAATCATGACAATTTATGTTATTTTTTATTGTAAATTATATATAACACACCATCTTAACCATTGATTTTTTTCTTTATTCATTCCAAAGCATTTATTCACACTTTGTATGTGTAGTGCATAATGGTTTACATAATGGGTGAATAGGTGTTAACCATTTCTAAGTACAGTTCAGTAGCTTTAAGTATATTCAAGTTGTGCAATGGATCTCCAGAACGTTTTTACCTTACAAAACTGAAACTAGCCCATTAAACAACTCCCCATTTCCCCTCTCCCCCTAGACCCTGGCAACCACCATTTTACTTTTACTTTTTGTTTCTATGAATTTGACTACTCTAGGTATTTCATATAAGTGGAATCATGCAGTATTTGTCATTTTCTGACTGGCTTGTTTCACTTAGCATAGTGTCTTTAAGATTCATCCATGTTGTACCATGTATCTGAGTTTCCTTCTTAAGGCTGAATAGTTAATATTCCATTGTGTATATATACCACACTTTGTTCAAGTATTCATCCATCGACGAACTGTTGGGTTGCTTCACTTTTTGGTTATTGTCAGTAATGCTGCTGTGAACATGGGTGTACAAATGTCTCCTTGAGACTGCTTTTAATTCTTTGGGTATATGCCAAGGTCATATGGTTATACTTTTCTTTTTGAGGAATATCCATACTGTTTTCCATTACTGCTCACCACTTCATATACCCATGAGCAGTACCCAAGAATTCCAGTTTTCCACATTCTTGCCAGCACTTGTTATTTTCTGAAGTTTTTGTTTTTTAATAATAGCCACCTGAATTGATGTGAACTACTATCTCATTGTGGTTTTGAGTTGCATTTCTCTATTGATGAGTGATGTTGAATGCTTTTCATGTGCTTATTACTCATTTGTGTATCTTCTTTGGGCAAATGTCTTCAAATCCTTTGCCCATTTTAAATTGAGTCTTTAACATTAAAGAATACATAAGTTGTTACCTGTCCCTTTGCTAGTCCCAATTTATTGCTTAGGACCTCCAAAGCTAAGCTGAAAAAGTACTGAATCATAGACATCCTGAGTTATTTCTGAATTTTATAGACTTCTTTCTGATGTTTTGAAGTTAAGCATTACATTGGTCAGAGTTTTTTGGTCAAAAACCTTTATCAAGTTAAAGAACATTCTTTATAGACGTGAGCTTCTAAGTGTTGATATCACAAAAAGTAATTTGACTTTAATGTATTAGGGGTGTGTTTATTGAAATGATCATGTGATTTTCTTTAATCTGATTAGTGATTATATTTCAGATTTATTATTATGGAACCATCTTTACATTCTTGAGGTAGTCCTATTTGTTGTGATGAGATGCTGGATTTGATTTGCTGGTTTTTCTGGTCATTTTAAATAAGAAAAGTTTTAGCTAAAAATAATGAATTCTGTGAATTCAAGGTAAAGGTAACTGCAGACATTTTATATATTTTAAGTAGCAAAGCATGGAGTGACACCACAGCAGAGAACTAGATTTGTTAAAATAGAAACGATAACCAAATGGTTTTCAGATCTACCCCTTAGTGTTAAGACTCCTTCTTCAGTGTACCACCAATTAAGACAAGTAGAAGTCAGCTTTGAAGAAAAGCTGCCCTTGTATGTTGAACTACATGGCACAGTTTGGATGACTCCTAGGGGATTTCCCTTGACTTAGGACACACTTTATCTTGTGTTGTAATCTTAGAAGTTGCAGGTAAATGGCCATGACATCAGAGTTACTCATGCTTCTAGGTCTCACCCAACTCTTAGTAACATCTAGCACATTATTAGTATCTAACTCACTGATGTTATTAATTTCACTATTGTAAATTATAATTCATTCACCAGGCAAATATTTACTGAGCATTTTCTATGTATTGGTGTGTATGATAGATGTTTGCAACACAAAGGTAAGTAAAACAAGATCCTTGTACTCAAGCAATGCATGTTTTTTTTGTGTTTCATTTTTGGTGGAGGACTGGGAGGTGGGCAGCAGGAAGTAGGGTGGGGAGAGGTGAAATGTACACAAATAAGTGCAGTAAAACATTCCAATGCTCCAGTTGAAGGATGTATAGCATATAGAACAAAAAGGAGAAGTATGATCAATACTATCTAAAGGAATCAGGACAGGCCTCCTGAGCAGGCTTGAAAGACCGAGGGCTGGGTGAGTCAGGTAGAGGCAAGGTAGACCAAAGGTACAGGGGAAAGACAGAGCAGGACTTGTTTGAAGAACTGTAAGTAGTTTATTGTGATTGATTGATAGGCTGAAACGGTATAATTCCTGTAGATTTGGAGGAGGCCACATCTTGGAGGGAGAGAAATTATATGGCATGCCATGCTAAGGACCTTAGGCTGTAAACAAATGGGGGAGCCATTGAAAGGTTCTAGGCCGGGGAATAACTGGACCAGAAATGAGTTTTGTAAGGATGATTATGGTCTGGGAGGGAGGTGAGTGATACTGTGGGGAAATAGGAAGACCAGTTTGGAGTTCCTTGTAGTGGTTCAGAGGATAGAGAGAAGCAATCAGTGATTTCTGTTTTCTTGTGAACAGATACATAACAATATCTTTATTCATGGTAGTGATAATGGAATCACAGTTAATAAAAATCATACATACTCTTGGTTTCATTTTAGGTGATGGTTTATACTGCTTGCTAAGCCTATTGCTGGGGCTATAAGAAGAATAAAATGAGATGATTTGAATTTAAATTCTTATTTCTTTGTCCAGCCTGGGATGAATGTAAGAGTTAATAGTGATATTATGTTTATGGATTACCCAATCTGTGGATAAAATAAGTATTCATCTCTAGGTCAATTTGCCTGTAATTACTCACATAAAACCAGTTTCGAAAACCAGTTTACCTCAATTAATATTCTCAACAATCTATTTCTATTTTTAACTGTAAGTAATTATCATGTTTGCAACACTCAAACAAAATAACCCACTGCCATCCTACCCAGATGTCGTATTATGAGCCACTTACTTCATGAGGACAGACTCCAGCCAACAAACTCAATATCGTAGCTTCCAAACTCAGAAAAACTGTTCACCTCTGCCTTTTTTTTTCTTTCAAGTTCTACCCACCATCCCCCAGTTCCAGTGTCACTTCCTTTAGAGAGTCCACGACTCTTCTACCTCTCAGGAGCCTTTCTAAATCCCTTGGCCACCAGTCCTGCCTGTGATAGGTCTCTTAGTGTTGAATTTTTATATAAATTTTATATTGTTAAACATTTTGTGTGTTTTATCCCCTACTTCAAATCTTCTGAATCTTCAGTGGGGGAAGAAAATAATCTGGGGAGCCTGTCAGTTCAGCTCTCTGAAGCCAGGCTCCAATGAATCTGCCTTTTCCCCAAGATGTAGAGGCCTTCTGGATATATTACTGCATTAGCAGCCCTCCCACTGGGAACACATGAGGACCTGCCAAGGGATACAGTGGGGAGACGTGGGTAATTTTGAGGAGATTAACTCTCCAAATCCTTAGCTTTCATTAGTACTCGTAATTTAAATGGACCTTTCATCCACCTTATAAACAAAAGACATTAAGTCTCACCTATTCCAAATCTTGCTACACCTTTTCCAGGTGTAAAAACCTCCAGGGTGTCAAAGAAAGGATAATTCCAAATAATAGCGTTTGGGAAGCCTTTATTAGAGCACCAAAAACGTCTGTCCTATTCATTCCAGTAGGAGATACATTTCCAATTAAATTTTAATTTAATAATGATCACATTTTAATGTATTTTCATAGGTACTAATAAATTTTTTTGTAACTCAGTCTAGAAGTAAACTTAAAACTAAAATTTCTGTGATCACAGAAAATTTTTTTAAATCGAATTATTTTTATGTTTGTATTCCATGGATATGAGAAGGTAAATCATAATAAGGCATTCAAGCACAAAACTGTGTTACTTTTGGATGAACCCTGTTTAAAATAAAAAAGTTTTAGATGATGAACCATGTAAAATTTCTGAGTGTTAAAGCAGAGTTTGTTCTCAGCCCTTTTCAAAGATAATGCCGAGTGGTGAAGCATGATATTAGATATTAGCTGCATTTAAAAGAGTGTAATAGTTTATTTTTAAGAGATCAATATTCATTAATTCCCCAGAATTGTCCTTCACAGTTGTTTAAACTTATAGTGAAAAATTTTAGATTTCAGTTTTAAAATGTGTAAAGAGTATATTATGTTTTAGAAAAATACTGCATCAGAATTACCTGTGACCATGATCAAAAGGTAGATAGATGACTGGGTCTGATCCAGGAATCACAATGTGCGTGATAATAGCTGACATTTATTTAGTCGTGGGTGCCAAAGCAAGTGAAGGTGGTAAGCGGAGTTCTTCAGAACATGTCAATACTGTTTGTCTTTCCTGAGGGCATGGCAAAGCTCCTTGCCCTGTGGCTTGCTGCCTGGTTTTCAGTGGCTATAACTGGAGCCTAAGGTTACAGAGGACACAACCAGTTCCCTCAGCATGAGTCCGTTCAGAGAACTGCGCTCTCCCCGCCCCTCTGGAGTCAGCTGGTCTTCACGGGCTCCCAGAGGAGCAGCTTCTGGACTCTTCCCTGGTCCCTCACTTCTTCTCCCTCCTCACCCAAATTCAGATCAGCTGTGGGTGTTTGCAGGTGAGCGGGAACGTTGATGTCTCCACCAGAACAAAGAGAGTGTGTCCTGTGGTGCTGTACCTGGAAAACTGTCAGCTTCTGTGTCTGGGATGTGAGCTGATCTTCCAGAACTCTGAGACTGGTCTCCGGGAGGTCAGCAAAAAAAAAAGGAATGTGGTTTCTGTCTTTATTTCTTAATTGTACTAAGGATCAGAAATTAAATGTCAGCTCCTGCAGAGTTCAAGGTCATTCAAAAAAAATAGATGTGAACAATTACAATTCTGTTAAGATGTATAGGACAGAACAGAAGGAAATAGAGCAAAATGCTAATAGTGATTGTCTTAGAAGTTTGGATTTTCCTGTTTCCTAAATCTAATTCCTAGATATAAGCTTGCTTATATTGCCTTAGCAATTTAGAAATCTTTTCTAAATTATTCTTTCTGAGAGGAGAGATACTTAGTATCTAGGCTCTCATAAATGGTACAAATGGATATCCTGCCACATGTACTAGAGGAGCATTTTTCCACACCTTGAATAGAAATAAATAAATATGGGTTATATAGTAATAATAAATGGATAAAATCTTAAAGCATTGTGTTCTCATATGGAATGGTGTGTGGAGCAAGTAGTTTATATAACAGACCTGCAACAGTAATTTCACTTGCAATGCATACATTTATTTAAGTAGTATTGCTTGAGTGCCTCCTCTATGCCAGGCTATGTTTTAGGCATTTGAGTTACATCAGTGAGTGAATAAAAACAAAAAATGTCCTGTCCTCAAGTAGCTTGTGTGGCTGGCTGAGAGGTGGTGGTGGTGAATACTGAAAATAAAGATACATAATAAATTATGTAGTATATTATATGGAAACAAATGCTATGGAAAAGAGTCAGATTGGAGGCATTGGGACTCCGGTGGAACTAAATGCTGGTCGCAATTTTAAATAGGGTGGTTAGAGTAGGACTCACTGAGGAGGTGATACTCGAACAAGGAAATAAGGAAAGAGAGAGAATGCTAGGAACAGGAATAGGAATAGCCAGTGCAAAGGCTCTCAGTACAGAGTGGGTGTGGTGTGGTCTGTGTGAGTGGAGCAGTTACTGGAAGAGGTGCGAGGGGTAGTACTGAACCAGGGGTTCTTAGCTCGGGGCCTTAGGATATCTAAGGGGTTCAGTGATAGAATTCAGGGGTCTATTACTTTGGATGAGGAAAATAAATCTAATTTTTATTTTTAATAATAACATCTAACAGAAATTTAACATGTCTTTCAACCATGAATGTAGGCAAAAATCCTTGGCAACTTAATCCCCTTCTCCCTCCCAACCCTCCCTCCCACCCCTCCTCTTTGGTAACTGCTAGTCCCCTCTTGGAGTCTGAGTCTACTGCTATTTTGTTCCTTCAGTTTTGCTTTGTTTTTATACTCCACAAATAAGTGAAATCATATGGTATTTGTCTTTCTCTGTTTGGCTTACTTCACTGAGCAAAATACCCTCTAGATCCACCCATGTTGTTGCAAATGGCAGGATTTCTTTTCTTTTTATGGCTGAGTAATATTCCATTGTGTATATGTACCACATGTCCTTTATCCATTCATCTGTGGATGGACACTTAGGTTTTAGAGATATCCTAAAACATGGTCCTGTTCATCACCATATCACATCAAAATTATGTTTGTGGTTGGACCTGCCACTAGGTCTTGTCATTTAATGTATTAATACAGGAATACATGTGTTACTATGGGACAATTAAAAATATTTTGACAACTGAGTTGGTTTCCTCTGTAATCTATTGTGTTTTATTTTATACATTTAAAAATATTATTCTGAGAAGGGGTCCATGGCACACATACAAAAAAAGATTAAGGAACCCCTGATATTCAACACTGAGGCCAGTATAGTATGTTGTTTTATGTTGACCTTTGTGCTGAGAGTGAAATGGGAAGCTGTTAGAGAATCCTGAGCAGAGGCATGACAGGATTTTCTTTGTCTTTAGAAAAGCTCACTCTGGCTAGTCTGTTGAACTTGAGACTAGAGGGTGAGGGGGTAGGTGGACCCAGGGTCACAGTTATTAGGAGGTTATTATTGTGATCTAGACAAGAGGTTATATTTGCTGAGATGGAGGCTTGATTTATGGTTGTAGCAAGGGAGCATTAAAAAGTAGTAAGATTCTGTATTTTTCTGGAGGTGGAATCATTGGTATTTATTGACAGGATGTGAGTGAGAACAATCAGGGATGACATTAGGGTTTTTGACTTAAATGCAGTGGAGGAGTGGAATTGCCATGGACTGGGGAACACTGGGTGGTGGGGGAAGATCAGACATTGTTTCTGGTATGTTAAACTTGAGATGTCAATTTGACATGCACAAGAAAGTGTTAGTAGGCATTTGGATATGAGTGTGGAGTTGGGCAAGAGGGCTTCTGAGCTGTTGATATCCACTGGGTAGTTATCTAAACATATAAAAGTTGGTGTTTAGAACTCCGAAGGCCAGCTGAGATGCAGGGTGCAGAACTAGGAGTGGCCCTGGGGACTACGGGAAGAGACTGGGATGAAGAGGAGGGTCAGCAGGAGTAGCTGTGAAGGAGCGTCCAGGGAGGGGGCAGGAAAACTAAAAGATTTTGGTGTCCTGGATGCCAAGTGAAATAAGTGTATCCAGAGGGGTGGGAGCGGGCCAAATGGCAGAGCACGTGGAGAAAGGACTGAGAATTGACCATTGAATTTAGAAGCACAGAGGCCAACAGAGGACACTGGTGGACCAGCCTAGGTCACAGTTTAATTTGGAATGGCTTTAGAAAGAGTGACAGTTGGAGATAGTCTGTAGACATATTTTTGACAGGTTTTGTTGCAGAAGGAAAAAATTGGGGTAGTAGCTGGTAGGGCAAGTGGGATTGAAAGAAAGATTTCATGTTCCTCTGATTAAGATGGGAAAAATCATAGCATTCTGTATGCCATGGAGAAGGTTCTCTACAGAAAGGGAAATTTGATATAGGAAGAGGGAAGATATGCTGGAGTGATCTCTTTAAGACTGGTAATAGGGCAGATCTTGCCTACTAGCCGGGGGTTGGCTTTGATAGGAGCAGGGAAAGTCATCTCCACTAATAGTTCCAAGGCCAGAGAATGAGGGTTTCAGTGCTGGAAGGTGGAGCATGTGGACGTTCGGATTGCTTCAGCTTTGTCAGTGAGGTAGGAGTCAAAGTAATCAGTTAAGAATGGAGATGGGCCAATAATAATACAGCTAAAAATGTATATTACATACCTATATGACAGGCACTGCTCTAAGCGTTGTGCAAATATTAACTCTCCTCACAATAATCTTGTGAGGTAGGAGTCATCATTATCCCCATTTGCAGATGAGGAAGCAGAGATGCAGAAGGGGAAGGACCCAACCCGCCTCCCCCATTGGTAAGAGCTAAGTTCCAACGCATTCCTTCCGGGTCTCCGCTCTCAATTACGATGATGCGTATTGCCAAACTGACTTTCTGAAAGGCAGTCCCCATTTCTCCTCCTTAACCAGAGACCCTCAGTGTCTGTGCAATGGAATATTGTAGTGTCTTCCTCAAAGGATTAGGGAAAGTGCTTAGCCCAATGCCTGGTTCATAGGAGATAGCCAATAAAGGTTAATACTCACAATAGTTCTAGCAGCAGCAATTTTTTTATTGATGATGATGTTAACACTTCATGATTCTATTTATTGCTTTTCAGGCAACATTGGGTTTCATGTTTTCCAAGTAGAGGGACATAAATGGTATCTTATACTTTATTAATATTTCTTTGATTATCAGCAGTGTTGGACATTTTTTCTTGTTTATAGGACATGGAAATTGTGACTCTGACTTTGTATTTCTGTGACATCTGTTCCCGCAGTAATCGAGGCAGTCAGCTAAGGGGAATGCATGAATTCATGAGCCTGGTCTCTGGCTTCCTGGCTATGAGAGCCAAAGGGGTGGAGCAGTCAGAGGCTGTATAATCTGATGGCTGGATGCGCCTGGGTACTTATTCAGCTGTGGCTTTTCTATTAGAGGCAGATGTGAATATGGCTCCGGGAGTCACCTTAACGAAATGAAGCACATGATGACAGCTGGAAGAGGACTACATATGGCTAAAGATAAATGGATATAGTAATGGTCAAGTGGAAAAAAACAGTAGACATGTGGGGATGAGTTGGTGCTGAGCAGTTGGTGCCATAAATGACAAATTTCAGGAAACCACAAACTGGGGGGGATCCTGTGGAGAGCACGAGGCCTGAGTCAGACCTGTCCCACGGAATGCAAATCCTCTGAGGAAGTCCCTCTCTTCAGGCTGCATCAGCAGCACACACTCCGTAAGGCCGGCTCCTGGTGATGAGAGTAGAAAGCTTCGGTTGGCGTATTATGATTATTTTTGTCCTTCTCTGTGAATATTAAGCTTGGATAGTAGTAAGAGTAGATTATATAGGCAGGCTTTCTGGGTTCAAATCCTGGTGGTATTTCTTATTACCTGTGTGAATATGGGCAAGTCCTTAATCTCTGTGTCCTGCTTTATCTCTAATATGGGGCAATAAAAATAATAATACTTCCCACATCAAACTTTTATGAGGATTATATGAGTTAAAGATATATTTCACCTAATGTGTGAGGCACATTTTCCACATCTGAAATTACAGTGTGTTTTACAACTGATGACATTTTACAACTATACAGCATTTTTTTGTAATGGCACTTAAATACTGTGTTTTAGATGTGTCTTAGAATCAATGGTGTCTTGTGTTTGAGGAAACATGTTATTAGTAAAGCATTAAACATGGGTTGGTAATAGAAAAATGCTACATAAGTGTTATCATGTACTTAGTTTTATAATCACAACCAGATTCTTATGACCTCACTAAACTCGTAAGGATGTGTTTATTGCTAGCCCTTTATCCTTTACTGTGAGAACTCTTAAAAGCAAAACAAAAATCCAAATAAATCACAATATCATGCCACAAAGAGTCACGTGCTCTTTTGGCCCTTTGGACCTTCAGGGGTGTATTATGTGACTCTCAAGATGACCTTTTCTTGGTATACTCATCCCGTATGTCCCAGGTCACACGCTCTGCTTTGCTTTCATGACCACATGGATAAACCATTCCGAATCCTGGCTTCTCCTCCCTTCCAGTGGTATCCTTTTATATTTCCACGAGCTAATACCCTGTCTATGTCCTGGACCTTATCATTTTAACGAGAGCTTTAGTTTTGAAATGACAAATTATAAAATCCATTCTGTCCACCTCCCTCTCTAGTTCCAGCTTTTCCTCTCCATTCTCCAGAAACACAGACCCCGTCTCTTCCTCAGGGGCTTCACTCCAATGGTCTTCCTTCGGGTTTGCCAGCCTTTTCTGTCTTCACTCCCTTCTTAGGACATTAAGAGTCTGTCCCTTCTGTAGCAGCCATCTGACAAAACCCCAGCCCTGGAGAGACCCAAGCATTTGTTTCTTCTTGCCTTTGTCTGGATTGCAGAAGCTGGGGGAGGAAATGATGCCACCCCAGGTTCTGTCACCAGGGCTTGCGTCTCTGGTTCTGTGCGGGCCCTCCACAAGGCCCCCCACTCTAAAAGGAGCCCCCCCTCAGCACTCTGCTGTTTACAGCTGCTGCTTTTTCGAAGATTTTTCTACTCCCCTAAGCAATTCTAGTTATTTTCCTCTCCCTTTACTGTGAGCATCTGACCTCATTCAGAAGCCACAAGGAAGCTTCAAGGTATGGCAGAAACAAAACCGTAGTCCGGAAGCCTGAGCTCTGCTGACAGCCATGTGATTGCTTTTCTTTGTCGGGAGATCATCTGCGTGTTGATCTGGGATTCTCTCTGCTCTGCAGCAAATGAGTCATTCTGTTTGACTAGGTTGGCCTCTTCCTCTGTACTTTGAGAAAGGAACGCTGGCCTAAGTGGGTTCTGAGCTTCCATCTTTAAGATTCTGTGATTGTAAGACTTCAGTTTTGTATGTTTTTTCAAACTCGTTTTAATTTGTTTTTCTGTTTTAGGATTTTTGAACTTGTGAAATTGGATTCTACGGTTCAGCCCATGTCATTTTATCACTAGGCAAGGAAAACTTAAGGAGTGCCTTGTTCTATAATAGCTAACCAGGACTTGGCCTTGCACCTCAAGGGCTTTTGGGGAAAAAGGATGTGTTTCCTGAGCAGGTTCTCCTCTGAAGAATGGGTAGGCATGTGTTGGCCTGCCGCACAGAAGGCTTTGCTGCCAGACTAAACTGAACATTGCTCTAAATGAGCTGGTATCTTCCTCATGCTGCCCAAATGGTGCATTTCTAAAACAATCACCTGGCAGGTTATGTTGGGATTTACCAGTTAGGTGGGATTGCTCAAAAGATCTTGCCATCTTATTTTTATTTTTTTCTCATCTGCAGTCTCTTCTGTATACTCCCAGCATTTGAGCATTGTTTCTGGGTGCTAGCAGCAGGGTAAGGAAGAATGCAGTTCCTGTGTATTAGCTCTCGGCTCGGTGCAGAGTTAGCTTTTGTGGCCTCATTAGCTTGGATAGAGAAGAGCTTGGAATTAGCCAGTGGTGGAGCATACTCTCCATGTAGTCATCAATTTCCAGCCTTGCCAGACATCACCGATTGGAGATAAACAACAAATGCCGTGGGTCTCAACCGTGACTGTATATCAGAATCGCTTGGAGATCTGTTTAAAAATCCCAGTGCCCGTGTGCATCTCATACCAATTAAATCTCTTTCTGGGCTGGGATCCATACAGAAGTCATTTTTAAATCTCCCCAGGTGATTCCAATATTCAGCCAAGGTGAGAACCACCGAAGAAAGGCTTTATAGGGGGGATTCCATGGGTTGGCTGATGGAGCTGTTTTGGCTTTCATAAGTAGCTGGTTTTATCTCCAGATCTTTGCTGATTTTTTTTTTTACTTTAGTAACAATGTAGAAAGATGAGAGGTAATCAGCTGTACATGACTGACTTTTAAGTGTGTTATTACAACCTTCGAGTAGCAACTGTATTTTGCCTGTGGCTCAGTGTATGCTTTTCTCTCTCTCTTTTTTTTTGCAACTGTCTGAAGCCCTGCGGGGTGTGCTGGCACAGAGCTGGGCACCAGAGGGGTAGAGAAGGGTGCCTACATGCAGAAAGGGAGGCCACAGATGAAGGAGCTTGACTAGCTCTTGAATTCCATGCTCTTGGAGTCACATGTCCGTGTCCACCGCTATTCAGATGCGACCCTGATTCTGTCAGAGGCTTGAGCGTGTGCTTCTCTTCATATGCTCTCGCCCGTGGTGTTCCCAGTGGTACAAGAAGAGAAAGTGGGCCGTGTGGGGGCTGGTGGGTGTGTCGTCTCCACTTCATTTGGTTTGTTGCTGTTCACTCTGAAAACTGGATACTTACTGAAACAGTTATGAGGAAGTCAGTTGTCTGAAAAGACCAGATTATGTGGAGTAAAACAAAACTACAACGATCACTGTAGCACTAAAATATTGAGAAGGTTTTTAAGAACACATGTTAAAGTGAAATGTCTAGAACCATTGTTTCTGGCCACCTAAAAAAACTGGTATTGTTCTGTTTCCAGCTGTGTGCACACATAGTCTTCAATTTCTATAAATTCCGGGCCTACCGAATACAGTTCCCACTAAGAATGCATAGAGATCCCAAAGTAGGGTTGCCAGGTAAAACATAGGATGTATGGTTAAATACGAACTTCAGATAAACAATGAATAATTATTTAGTATAAGTGTATCCTAACTATTACACAAGACATACTAAATTATCTGTAGTTTATCTGCATTTCACATTTCACTGAGATCTATATTTTCATTTCCTAAATCTGGCAACTCTGGAAGTGTGGGCTGGATAAAGGGCCAGAGCATTGTCTAGTTTTTCTGGGCTGGGCCTCATTTATTTGACTTTATACCTCTTACTGTATTTCTGCAGAGAAGCTTCTGCTCAGCTTTCCTTCCCAAACTCTCATTCTGCTGTTTTCCTCTATGTCTGATAGGTTTCTCATCTTGGTATTAGTATGCAGAGATGCAGGCTTGAAAATAGCCATACAAACGCACACACACACATAGTTCTTAAATTCTGCATGGTAGGAACAGTAAGGAGTTAAGACCTTATACTTAGAGGCAGTAAGCCCATGGCAGGTGCAGTATGTTGTATTTGAGTATTTTTCCACCGTTTGAGAGATGCCAGTGTCCTGTCTCCCTTTGAAACCTGGGCAGGTGGCCTGGCCTCCTGGGTGACTTGTCTGGCCTGGTTTACTAGAAAATTCCACTCTCATTCAAGTTAAAGCTGGCTGGCTTTCACCTGGCTCCCCAGAGACTGACCTTCACCTCCCTCTCTGAGGGTCATTCTGTTGGCCTTGAATAAAGGGCTCTGTCCGTTGAGTGGCAGCACAGGCTAAAGAGCAGGCAACTTCTTTCAAAGTTTTAAATCAAGTCAACTAGTGCTGATGTGAGCCACACGAAGAGAGTGTGCGTGTGTTTTCCTACCAGGAGTTTGTATAGTCTTTCTGTTTGAGGTAGGCAGTTTTTCTCACTATAAAGCTAAACCTAGTCCTATGTTTAAAGAGTTTACATGAAATTTTGAACATATCCGTATGTTCAAATAGAGTCCTGAATAATTTCTAGCTGAAAAAATATAGCAAAAAGTAGAATGAGCACTTGTAGAGTAACCATTTATAAGTAAACATTTTGCCTTATTTTCTTCAGACTTTAAAAGCCAGTATTTAGGCCCCTTTTGTAATATTCCTTAGGCCAATTTCTCTGCTTGTGTCCCCAGCAATAGCCACTCTCCCAGGGTTTGCATAGGGGCCACCACCATGCAGAACTACAGGAGGCCCGTGTGTGTGTTCCTAGGTGATGTATAGCATGGATTTTCTAAACCCCTATACAGACAGTATCACTGTATAAATTGTGACAATCAAATCATTGTAAATAATACCAGTTTTGTCTCTTTCTTTCCATTTCTTACAATCTCATTTCTTATTGCATTGTCCCAGAACTCTAGTATAAAGTAAGAAAATATGGGTGATGGTGGGCATTGTCTTTTTTTGGCATTCTTAATCTTCCTGAAGTTTCACTATTATATTTGAAGTTTGCTAAAAATTCTTGATAGGTATTCCTGAATTTGATTTCCTTCAATTCTAAATTAGCTAAGAGATTTTTTCCTTTTTAAAAATCAAGAATGAATCTTGACCTTTATCAAGATAGTTTTCTGTATCATTCTGTATTATTTTGAGAGAAGAGATGGTTTTTCTTGCCTAGTATATTAATGTGGTAGATACATCACTGATAAATTTTCAGGTGGTATATACTTTTTGTATTCTTAGAATAAACCCTGCAGAGTTGTATGGCTTATTTTCACAAACTACTGAATTAGATTTGCTAGTTTTTTTTTAAATCTATCCTTTTATTGTTTTTAGTTCACTGCATTATAGAAAAACATGGTCTATACGATGGTATTCCTTTGAAATTCGAGAGATTTTCTTTATGAATGATCAATTTTTGAAAATGTGTGTGCCTGGAAAGAATGCATGTTGCTTATTTGTTGTGATCAAGGATATATAATCAAGGTTGTTAATTGTGTCAGCCACTGTTTTTATTTGCTTAGTATTATCTGTTATCATTTTACTCATCTTTTTATATTCTGTTTTGCCTTATATATTTTAAGGCTAAGACGTTAGTTGTATTCAAGTTCATGATAATACCCACTATCTAACTAAAGAAAAAGAACATTACAAATACATCTGAAGCACCTGTGTGCTTCCTACCTTCCCCTTAGGGTTTTTTAATCCTGTGTGCTTCTTTGTACTTGGGTATAAAATCCCCAAACAATATATAATATAGTTATGTGTTTTAAAAGTCTGTAACAATGGCATCCTACCATGAGTACTTTTTCCCATGTTGTTACATTAATCTGTGTCAGTATATATAGCTCTGGTTTGTTCACTTTAATGTCTGCATAGTATTACACTGAATGAATAGATTGCTAAATATTTGCTTATCTTTACTGCTGTTGATGAAAACTTGTTCATTCCTATTCTTCACAGTTAGACATAGTGTTTCTGTAAGTGTTCTTTTGAACATTTGTGTTCATGTTAATCACTTCACTAGGGTTAAACTGTAGGTAGGTTTTCTGATTTTATTTATGTGCACCTTTAAATTTAGTATTGACAAAATGATCTTTAAAGTGATGGTTACAACTAGTATTCCCATCAGTGTTTGGAACTCTGTTTGTCTTTCTTTCTCACCACCAGTTAATATTAGCAGACTTTTTAATATTTCCAAATACCATGGGAGTGAAATAGTATCCCATTGTAGTTTTAATTTGTATTTTCCTGAGGACAAGTGAGATTGCATGTCTTTTATGTGTTTGTTAGCCATTTGGAGTTCTCCCATGAATTTACTATCCATTTGCCCATTTTTCTATTGGCAGCTTTTCTTTTTATTGCCTTCTAGTACTTGTTTGTCCTGGATGCTAATCTTTTGTTGGTCATATGCTTTGCAGATGTCTCCTCATGCATGTGGCTCATCACTTTCTAGTGGCCTCTTTTAACATACATGATTTTGGTAATTTTAATATTAACTGAATTTTAAAAATGTTTTCCTTAAAAAAAAAATCTTTCCAACCTCCTGTGTCATAGAAGATAGTCTATTCTTCCAAGGTATTTTGTTTTGCTTTTCACATTTAGATTTTTAATCCATTGGAATTGATTGTTGTGTATGGTTTAAAGTATGACTCGTTTATATTTGTATTTAGGAATAGTCAATCCTTTCCCCTCAAATTTCAGTACACCCCCAGATCACATATTCAGTTTTCATATGTCCATGGCTCTATTTACACACTTTATTTTCTGTTCTATCTTATGGTCTGTTTTGTTGTCTATGTACCAATGCCAGACTTTCTTAATTGTGATTCTTTCCTATTATCCTTTTCTTGTTCCATGCCGTGTTTTTGCTTAATCATTCAGTATTCTTTTATTCACAAATTCTTCCCTTGATTGTACCAGAGTTTATCCAACTCTTAAACTTTTCATCTCAATGACTACATTTTACATTTCTAATATTTCTAAATTTTATGCTCACCTTTTTATGTATTTTTTTTTCATAGTGTGCTGTTACTGTCATTATAATGGTGGTTATTCTTTATCTTGGTAAGGATTCCAAGCATTACTAAAATATTTTCAACATGTTTAATATTTAAAACATGTGTTGGGTGATTTCATGTTCAAAGTTGGATTTTGTTGCCTGCCTTGACATTAGGTTTCTTCATCTGTATTAGAGAATATATTGAGGGCTCATGATGTATAGGATGCTTTGGGAGAAAAAGTCTCCCCTTCACCTTTTATACCATCTGTTTTGCAGTTGTCTCACATGATCCTTGTAAGACCCCCAGACCAGAAGTTGGTGTTCCAACGGTGTTCCGGGGTCCCAGCCCGAGCTGGTGGGGACAGGGACGAACAGGGTTTGGAGTTTGGTCTTAATCCCTAACTGTGCCCTCCTGTTTAAGCCCCGAGGCAGCAGTTGAGAGCAGCTTGTTCCAGCTTCCTTTGACCCTGTGGGAATCCCTCCTCTGTCTCTTTTTCTAAGCAGCAGGGCTGCCCGGGTTTCCTGGCCCATGGGGCCCTTTCAGCCCCAGTTGCTCTGCAGTAAATTTGCTCTGTAGTAACCTAACTCCAGGACATCTTACCTCCACAGGGCAGGCCCAGAGCTTCAGGCCCAAAGCACCACTTTGCTATTCTGTTCCATTTCTGTTTCTCCAGGATGTCTTCTGTCTGGGTCCTGGCATATGACTTTTTCCTTTTTTGCTTTCATTTTAGAATTCATTGCTGTGCAGGCTTAGTAAGGAACAAAAAATGTGGACCTGTAACAAGTGTAAGCCTATTGGGTCAATTTAAACTTTTTGGAGACATGATTGGAAATACCCCTTACTTGTTCTCATTTTTCTCATATAGCTGCCATATCCACACTAGTCCACCTGTTAGAGCAAAGAAAAAGGTTCATTTCATGGCTTTGGCTTGCCATCAGCTCTGCCCACCTGCCACCGCCCTACCAAATTCTGCAGGTGTTCCCGTGCCGCCTGGGACCATGTGCCAAATCTAAGTATGAAGTATTGTGACTGCCACCTAGTGACAGGCATCAGGTACTCTCAGTTGTAGCCTAAATTTTTTCCTGACAAGTTGGGTTCCTCTGTAGATTTGATTCTTGACTGTTCAAACTGCCTGGGTAGAAAGGGGCACGTAATTCTCAGGGACCTTGTGTTCCTGGAGTTCTGCTTAAAAAACTGCATTTTGACAGAACAGAAAGTAAGGATAAGAGGAGAGGACAAAGTGAAAAGGTAAGTTATCCAAGCCCCGGCTCTGGAATTTGATCTAATGACTGTTTTCTCCATGATGAACTGTCCATCAGATGGTGTGTGGCCCTGATTGCATACCTTTCCGATACAGGATAAAATCAGAGACATAGCCATGAATTTGCTGGCCTTTGTACCTGTTTTATACCATCACCCCAGGAGCTCATTTTTAAGTATTAAAGGATATAAGTATACTGATTCTCAGCTCCCTTAACTCCCACCCCATTTATCTCCTTCCCCTTAGCCCTTTTCGGTCTATATCGATTGTGAGACTCCATCCCAGATAGTTAAAGCCTCTAAGATGGTATGAACCTCCAAATAGTAAACTTGGCAGGAAACTTAACCATATTTATTCATCAGGGATTGAAATCACGCTAAACTCCAGTAGCTTTCAATAACAAGCACTATTTGCATGGGAGTAAAGGTCACGGGTGGTTCAGCTGAGCTAGGCTGGGCTCTTCCAGTCTGCGCATAGACTGGACTTGGCAGCCAGCGGAGGCCCCAAGTACGTGGTCTCAGGCTGAGCGACTAGTGGCTAGTGTATGTTGTTCTTTTGGGAAAAAGCGGGAGTGAAGGAGGCAAACCAGACTGTGGGCAGCAGAACAAAATCCTCTCCTTTCTCTGTGTCAGTTCACGTTCACCAGCCAAACCAAAGTCATAGGATGTCTTCCACACCCTGAGCGGAATGGGGAGCTTGACGTGGGTGAACAGTGCCCCAGCCTTCAACACCTACATATAAAATCACTGAAAACTAAATAAAGTTTTTAAAGAAAACAGGTTCTAAGACATTTCAAAGATGTACATCCTGGGAAAACCTTTAAGGCTAGAAATGTGTGCCATTCATTTTCTCCTTCCCACAGCTTAGTTCGGTGCCTGGCTTACAGAGAGAGATGCTAAGCGCATGAATGAGAGAGCTGCAGGGCCCAGCGAAAGGTCGGTGGGCCTGGAAAGTTGGGGTTTTTTCCATCTTTTAATACTGGCATTTATGTATTTTTGCCTAAGAATATCCTAAGTGTTCTTGAGAAGGAGAGAGATTGAAAGTCACAATTCCTAATGAACTCATGGATTTCTCCAGGCGGTTGTCCAATCATGTATTTTCTGATATGGAAATTAGTCATCTCCTTTTGATAGTACATAGTACAATGTCATGGATAGATTCATGCCCTGGCCTGCGGGGTCTGCGACGGGAACGAAGGAGGGGGTGCGCGAATGAAAAGGGACAGGAGACACAGAGAATGGAGACAAGACAGGCTTTCTGATCAAGTCTCGTTTATTACAGGGTGGAGCAGAGAATATATAGACAGTACAGGGTGTGGTCTCTTCTGATTGGTTGCCTATTATGCTAATGAAGCGATCTACAAAGTCCAATCACGCACCGAGTTGTGCGCATGCACAGTTGCCTTTGACGTAAGCGGCAGAACGGAGTGGGAACACTTGGCGGGAAGCTGTGGCGCGAAAATAATCAAAAAAACCTAAAACCTAAGTACAACAAGATGGAGTCTTAAAACAAAATGGAGTCTTGTCTGACAATATCTGCTCCGCTTCCCACAGATTCACTGATAGTTTATGTAATTTCTACATGGCATCATCCTTTCTAAAGAAGCAAAATGGACCCTCTACCCAAAATTTGATTCAGATGCCAAGGTTGATGCCTGCATGCACATGCCGTGCACGCACACACGAGGGTATGAAAAGGTCTAACACTAGTACTCGGGGCTTCTGGGTAGAGCAGGGCAAGCCTCTTAAGCTGGCTGGAAATGTTTTGAGAGAGGAAAGGGAGGAGACTAGCCTGGATTTTATGGTGTTGAGGGAAAGGTCTGAGGACCCCAGTGTGGGCAGTGGCTTGTGTGGTCAGACTTTCCTGCCAGTGTCAAGGCCTTTCTGATCACATTGCCCAGATGTGCACAGGGAGGAGGGCGAGGTCGGGCTTAGAAGCGTTAACAGGAGAACGTCAAAAGATAGAGTTAGACTCCCTATTGCATGTCCCCCACCACAGGTGTGGTCGTCAAAGGCCCACTAATAAAAGGGGCTGTATTGACATTCCAGGTGGTGGGCCTTCTCCAGCTGTTGACTTTGATTACACCCAACTTTTTCCCTATGGTTTCACTGACTTTGAACCTTCCTCTACTGTTTGTGAGAAGTACCAGGACAGCCATCCCTTTTCCAAACAGCAGTTACTGCATTGTTCAGAGGCATCTGGGGAGGAAACACACCTTAGAAGACCTACTATACACTAAGACCAAGCTGCATACTTTGCCTTCACAAGCTTATGAAATATGAGGGCTCAAATATGATTCCATTCTTAGGTATTAAGGCAAATGGTCTGACTTGGCCTTCTATCACCAGCACCATTTTCATTAGTGCTAGAGATGGTTGGAGAAAGTTTCTGTATTTATTCCTGGGTAAATTTGAACTTGGAGTTGTTTGAATGTGTATTTATCTGTCAGTAATTAAAATGTTTTCCCCAATGTCATCTTTTATATACCAGCTCCATGATTTGGGGCATATATTATACTATTTTAAAAATTCTTTAAACTAACTCTCCTTAATTAACTTTTTTGCTGAAAACTAACCTTATCTTAGAGAAGTGGCTCTCACACTTTAGTGTGCATCGTAACCCCCGGGCGGCCTTGTTAAAGCATCCTCCAAGGTTCTTAACAGGGCTGGGGCAGGCCTGAGAATTAGCATTTCTAAGAAGTTCCAGGTGATGTTGTCTAGGGAGTAAACTCTGACAAACGCAGTCTTCTAAGAGTGGTACTTATGAAATCATGAGTTTTATGTTCTCCTTTGTGTTTTTTTTTCCTAATGTACATTAAAATATTCAACTGTTCAAATAAAAC